>JAODAL010024312.1:0-60815 GCA_025379985.1 Phyllomedusa bahiana | reverse complement strand
TTTTTTGGTTTTCTAAATATTTCTGTGTATATATTGTATATAGGTGGGCATAGTATCAGTAGTATAATATAAATATATATATTTATATATATATATATATATATATGTATATATATATATATTTAAAAAAAAATAAAAAGGGGGGGGGTTAGATCGGTTGGGAGGGGGACAGGGGACCTGGTCGTGAAGGATTGGCCACTTTATGGGTACTGGGCGAGGGACTTGGACACAGGACTTGGTTGGGAGAGATATGTGGGTATCTGGGATTAGGCAGTAGTGAGCTGTTTGGTTACATCCTTCTGGGGTGTTATCTATTTGTTGTACTTATTTTGCATGAGAGAAAAAAAAAAAAAAAGTACATGGATGGAACTCGTGTATATATGTAAATATGTGAATATGTATAATTTGTAAATAATGATGTCTGTGTGGGCGGGCCAGCAGGGGTTTTTTCTAGTATAGAGAATCTCAATGTGGACGACTGGATTGTGCTACAATTGTCGTTGCTGGAAGAAGACAAGGAAAGTAAAGCCACAGTTTTCCCGGTTAGCTGTTTTCTTGTCTGTGTCATTTATACGCCGGTACACTTCATCACCAGTGTCCCACATTGTCTCTCCCCGCAATTGAAAAGAACCTGAAAGGAGTGCCAACCATACCACTCGCTTTCTTATCCGCAAGAGTGGCCAACCATACCCATTCTTACAGTAGGGAGTGCCAACCATACCACTCCCGCTTCGTTACAATAGGAAAAGAATACTTGTCTCCTGAAATAATCTGTGCTGCTGGAAGGAACCGGATACTTCTATGTAGTTCTCAGTCTGACCTCCCCCCAGATCAGAGTATGCTGTTGGAGACCATTTCCCTTTGTGCCTCGGAGTCCCACAATGTAAAAACACTCCTTACCTAAAATCCTCTGTGCTGCTCATCACAAGACAAGATAAAATACAATAAGTGTTTATTGGAAGCACAGGCTCCAGTTATTACAATGATAATTAGTGTTAACCCTATAATACCACAGTTCTCTGTCTGGAAGACGTTATACTATAGGAGATGCATAGTCAGGACCTTCATTATGCTGTCCCCATAGAAGACGGCGAGGTGACCGTCCTCTGTATTACAACGTGGGGCAGGAGGAGATGAGGTGTCCTCGGTGAGGAGAGCCCAAGTCCTCAGACATCAACCCCTGAGGGCCAAACAGACGAGGACCGATGTGCAGCGGCCACCATATGTACCAAGGTTAGAGGTCAGGAAGAAGTGGAGAGTCCAGGTAGGAGCATTGGAATTATTATAGATCAGTTAGAAAGGGATCAGTATCTATAGGAAGTGGTGATCTCTTCTGGGACCGAGGATCCGTACAGGATAAGCTGTATATTGAGGTGTGAGTGGAGATCATCTTATTTTGTCTCTTAGGTTTACTGTTACTGTATACACAGAGCAGTGATCTCCTCCAGATACTGTCCATAGATAGCAGTGATCTCCTTCAGATACTGTCCATAGATAGCAGTGATCTCCTCCAGATACTGTCCATAGATAGCAGTGATCTCCACTGATTACCGTCTACACAGAGCAGTGATCTCCACTGAGTACCGTCTACACAGAGCAGTGATCTCCTCTGGTTACTGTATACACAGAGCAGTGATCCCCTCCGGTTACTGTATACACACAACAGTGATCCCCTCCGGTTATATACAGAGTAGTGATCTCTTCCGGTTACCGCGTATACAGGGCAATGATCTCTTCTGATTACCGTGTATAGAGGGCAGTGAGCTCTTCTGGTTACTGTGTATACAGGGCAGTGATCTCTTCTGGTTACTGTGTATACAGGGCAGTGAGCTCTTCTGGTTACTATGTATACAGGGCAGTGAGCTCTTCTGGTTACCGTGTATACAGGGCAGTGATCTCTTCGTGCTTGCTTACATACACAGTAACCAGATAAGATCACTGATCTGGAGCCGGTGAAGTGATCTCTTTAGGATTGTCTGTATACAAAGCAGTGACGTCTGATAATCTGTTCTGCCTATTGTGTATATAGAGGAGTAACCGCATGGGGATACGGAGGACTCAGAGGAGTGATCTCTTGGGGAATGCTTGTAGTGACTTCTGATCGGTTTTGGCTGTGGTGCATATAGAAGAGTGATCTCTTCTGATTACTGTGTCTACAGAGGAGTGATCTCTTCTGATTACTGTGTCTACAGAGGAGTGATCTCTTTTGATTACTGTGTCTACAGAGGAGTGATCTCTTCTGATTACTGTGTCTACAGAGGAGTGATCTCTTCTGATTACTGTGTCTACAGAGGAGTGATCTCTTCTATTCATTTACGTGTGATCTGTTCTGGATGCTTTGAATTTGCAGAGTAGTAATCCACCAAACAGAAAGGGGGGCTACGGGGTTTTCCCTCCCCGGGCCCGTGGGTTTTGTTTTGGCCGGCCGAAAGGGGGACGATGGGGGCCCATGAAAATTGTGGAACAAAGGGGACTGAGGTTTTTTTGTAGATCTTGCAGATCCTCTGTAATATTTTCCGGAGGGAAAATTTACTGGGGGAAAGATCGCCCGGGGGTCACTCCACCCTGGGGTGGGGGATGCCCCCCCCTCTTTTGCTGCTGAGGGGGGCAAAAATTTTCCCCTAGCAAAAAAGTACAGGGAAATACCCCCAAGGTGACCCCGGCCCCTTTCCCAGGAGCTCCCGGGAAAAGGCGGGGGTTATTTTTCCCCCCGGGATTGGCCACATTTGGTTTGATAGTTCTGTCGTATGCGATGACTCTGCACAGCATTGCTCGGGAGGCAACGAAACACCTGGTGGGAAGAAGACCAGAAAAACAAGTCAAAAACATTAGGGTGAAAAAGACTAGGACAAGGGAAGCGGAGTTTATGGACTGAAACGAGTGCTATTGCCCCCCTCGACCCCCCGCCCACCCCACCCCCAACCCTGAAATTATCCCAGCTTTTCCCCCAGAGGAAATTTCTCTGATGAAGCGCTAATTTGGGAGTGCAAACCTTTGGGGTCTATGTATGTTTTTAATCAGTTTAGGATAATATTTCTTGCTTTTTTTTGGGAAATAAAAATTCAGAAGTTTTCTATATACCACCCTTCATCATTGGAATTTTATTTTAAAACCCAAACGTGCGCCCCCGGTTCCCCATTTTTGTTTGTTGCATCTTTTCCCCCTCCCCCTAGCCCTATCCTCGCCCTCCCATTACTCTGTGTTTCCCCCTTTTTGACCATTTTTCCTCTCATTTTACAATACTTTGTTCTCCCCCTCCTGGGGCCACCCCAACCCTTTTTCATCAGCCCAAACCCTATCACTTTAAACGGTTTCTACGCTCCCCCCCCTCCCACATTTCCCCCTTCTCCGATTTTTTCCTTTGTCTCTGCCCCGGGCCTTAAAAGCTAAACGGCACATGAAAGGGCCCTGCCCCCTTTCCGAAAACCTTTCTTATATCTTTCCCTTTTTCGGGACTTTGGGGGTTTTGCAAAAATGCCTGGTCCATCCCTCTTTCACCTCCCCCCCTGGCTACTGCGCATCCTTCTTTGTGGTTTTCTTAAAAACTTACCCATTTCAATCCATCCTTAATTTCCGTTTGCTCTTCTGACCAAACTTTTTCCCCCTCTCCCTTTCCCTTTTTGGGGCTCTCATTGCCTATAAAGTTCCTTTGGAAAAGCGGGAACCAGGGACCCTAAAAGGGCTCTCCATGCCCTGTCCCCTCCCCATAAAAAACCGCGGCCTTAATCTCCAAAAATTCCCCCCCCCTCAAAACATTTCCTGCTCCTCACAGAACCTTCTTTTTCAGCCCTAAAAAACCTGTCTTAAAGCTCCTCCCGTCCCCCCCAAAATCTGGAGCTTCACTGCCCCCAACACATCAAACTTCCTCCATCCTACTGGTTTAAACGGGGCCCCTAAAAAAACCCCCATCTATTAAAGGGCCTTTCCAGGGGGGGGGGGGCCCCTTTTCCCCCCCCATACATTTTTCCCCGTCCCCCGCCCTTTTCCCCTTTACTCCCCACGAAATTTGGAAGCCCCTTTGGGGGGCGGGTCCCCCTCTCTTTCGGGTTTTCAGTTTTTTTATTTAGGGCTGCTAGGGGTTTTTTTCCCCCCGGTCTCTTATGGAAAATTTAAAACCCTTTGTTTCAAACAGCCCCTTAAATTTATTTTAAACCCCCCCTACCTACATAAAGTGGGGTATTTTTTGTGTTTGGGTAAGTAAAAAATTCTTTAAAAGAAACGGGATCGGGACATGGTTTTCGGGAAAAACCCCCCCACCGGCTTTCTGCCCCAGGAGTGGGCTAGAGAGAGAGGGGGGACGGGGAAATTTGATAAAAGATGTATTGGTATAAGGAGGCGGTGATGGAGGAAAAATGGGGGAAGGGGGTATGGGGGAAATTTGGATGATGAACATTTGTTTTTTAAAGCAATGGCTGGTAGGGGAATAAGGGGGGGTGGGAAAGGGCTGCTATGAATGAAAGGAGATGTAGTGTGTAGGACGGGGTTTTTATTTATGAGAGGTTGATTTTATTAGTATGGGAAGGGCGGGCTTTAGTTGAGAGGTTGATTTTTGTTGTAGTGGGGATTTGTGGCTATGGGAATAAAGGAGGAGGGAGGTTTTGTATAGGACTGTGGTTAAGTATGAAAAGGTTTGGATTTAAATTGGAAGGTGCTATGGGAAGGGAAAATTTTTTAATTGGGGTATTTAAGTAGGAAGGCTTCTTTAGTATGGGGAAAATGATGTAAAATTTAGTTGACTTTTGGATAGTATAAAGTTATGTGTAGTAAAATTTAGGAAGGCTGCTATAGTATGAAAAGGATAAAGTAGTTTAGTGGGAAGGCTGTTTTTAGTTTTAGAGGTGATGTAGTAGAAGTAGGACCTGGGGCATAGTATGAGAGGGGGTTTTTAAGAAATATTTGGGAAGGGCTGCTATTTTTAGTATGGAATGTTGTAGAAAGAAGAGTAAGGCGGGGGCTTAATTAATAAAGGGGGGATGTTTTTGTAAATGGCTGTTATAGCAAAAATTTAGTAATAAAAAATTTAAAAAAGGGGACTGGTAAGAGAGAGAAAATTTTTTTAAATTCAAAATTTGTTTTTTAAAAGTCTGGAAATTGCTGTGGTAATTAGGAAAATAAAACCCAAATCGTATAGGGGTTTAATCTTTGTATAAGGTTGCTATGGTAAGAGGGGAAAGGGGGGATTTAGTATTGAAAGGGAAGGCGGGCCTATTTTTATGAGGGGAGGGTGGGTATTTGGGGGTAAAAAAGGTGTAGGGTTAAGGGGGGGGGTTTGGGGAGTATTTAAAAAAGGGAAAAGGCTTGCTTTGGTAAAAGGGGATGGGGGCGTAGTATTGGGGGGAAGGCTGCTTTTGGAAAATTAGGGGGATGGGGAAGTTTATTTAAAAGGAAGGCTGCTATGGTATGAGGGGATGGTGGAGTAGTAGTGTAAGGAAGGCTGCTATGGTATGAGGGGATGGTGGAGTAAAAGGTAAAAAAGGCAAAATTGTAGAAGGGGTTTGGGGGGTTTAAAAGTGAAAGGGAAAGGCTTCTATGGTTTTAGGGGAGGGTGGATAGTATTTAAGGAAGGGCGGTAGGGTTTTGAAGGGGATGGCCCTAAATAATTTTGATAAAAAAGAGCAAATGGGGGGTTTTAGTAGTAGAGAATAGCATTTTTAAAAGTGTAAGGGAAAGGCCGATAATGTGTTTTAAACAAAGGGCACATTGACTTACTTGAAAAAACCCCTTTGGGCCGAAGGTTTTTAGTGCATATTTCCCCCCCCCGGGTACGGCGGGCCCATTTCATGAAAGACTGCAAAAAAAATTTCTGTATCCTCCACAATGATGGCCAGTTCACTGTCCCTCTTTCCCAGCATGCTCCTGTCATTGATATTGGCCGAACCCCCAAACAAGGGAAACAGAATGGACCCCGCAGACCCAAACAATTACCTTTGTCTCCAGGCACAGCCTTCGATACAAACAGCAGAAGGCTTTTAGACAGTTGGAAAAGGAAACGGGTAAAACATTACTATACAAAAACCTCCTTTTAAAATAAACTTTTCTTTCTTTCCCCAATGACATTTTTGGCTTTTTAAAATTAAAATGGGGGGTTCTGTGACCAAGATCCTTCGGCTTTGTCCCCAAGGGTGTCCTCAGGCCACACCCCCGTTGGTTTCGACCCCAGGCATTCCAATGCAAGGGGGAGAAGCATAAAAGATGAACACACGGAACTAGCAAAAGAAAAGGGGCCGGGGAACCAGTTTGGGGACACGAAAGAAAAGGGCCCCCGGGACCAGTTCCCCCCAAGCTAGAACGGAAGAAAGGGAAAACCCAGCTGGGAACACGAGAAGGGCACAGGACCAGCTAGAGAGGGGAGCGAAAAAGGGGGCCACTGGCCAAACCCTAGGGGACAAACGAAAAGGGGGCACAGGACCAGCTAAGCCCGACGAAAGGGCACAGGACACTAGGGACGCCCGAGGGGGGCCGGGGGCCCAGCTAGGGCGACAGAAGGGCCAGGCCCGGGGGGTTTAGGGACGACGAGAAGGGAAAGGGACCACCCTGGGGACTCGAAAAGGGCACAGGACCAGTTTGGGGTGACGAGAAGGGGCAAGGCCCAAATTAGGTGACGAAAGGGCGGAAGTTGGGAGGGGGGCACAGGCCCCACGGGGGAGGGGAGGGAAAGGCACAGGACCAGTAGGAGGGACGGGGGGAAGGGCACAAAACCCCCAAGAAAAGGGACAGGAAGGGGAAACAGGACCAGCAAGACGAGAAAAGGGGCACGGGCCCAGCTAGAGCCCGGACAAAGGGCCACAGGACCAGCTAGAGACGACGAGAAGGGCACAGGACCAGCTAGGGGGAAGGGACGAAAGGGCACGGGAAACCAGCTAAACGACGAAAGGGGCCCCGGGCCCCAGGGGAAAAGACGGAAAAGGGGGCCCCGGGACCGCAAAACAAACGAAAAGGGGCACAGGCCCCAAGGCTAGAGACGACAAAAAAAAGGGCACAGGCCCACTAAGACACGAGAAAGGTGCAAGGACCAGCTAGGACGAAAAAGGGGGCACAGGCCCAAGCTAGGGGGACGACGAAAGGGGCACAGGACCAGTAGGGAGACAAAGAAGGGCACAGGCCCCGCTAGAGACCGGGGAAGGGAAAGCCCGCTAGAGAAAAAGAAAAGGGGAAATTGGACCACAAGGGGACAAAGGGAGAAGGGCCATAGGGACCAGTTTAAAAGACAAAGGGGGGGGCAAGGACCGCTAGAGAAAAAGAAAAGGGTGCATAGGCCACTAAGACAAAAAAAAGGGCATAGGACCAGTTTAGTGAAAAAATTAGAAGGGCATAGCTAAACACTTTACTTTCTTCCTTCAAACGAAAAATTCTTTACAATTATTCCCCGGGCAGATAAAAAATGCGAAAGGGAAAAATGGAAAATGTGTCAGTGGTATCGGGAAAGCGGGTCCACAACTTTAAAACATTATAAAATTTGAAAATCTAGGGGCCGGGGCCAGAGCCGAGCCCCCAAAAAGGGGGTTTTTTACACATCACTGGTCTAATTTTTTTAAATTTTTGGGTTAAGTCGAAAACCCTCTGGGTTTTTCATTCAAGGTTTAGGGTTCAGAAACAGTGGAGGTTCTAATTTTTAGGGCTGGGTGGGGGTTGGGGGTTCCCATGTCAACCAAACTTAGTTAGGACCTATTTCATCCAATGGAAAATTCTAGACTAATTCAGGCCATTTGGAAGCCTAAAACTAAAGGTGGGCCAGGGGGAAACTATTAACTAAAGTCAGGGATGCCCAAGCTCTAGGGCCTAATTTCGGGCGGGGGCAAGCTCTAGACGGGTCAGGCCAGTGGGAGCTCTGGGATTTAATTTCAGGCCATTTGGAAGCTCTAGACTAAGCCCGGGGGGGCCAGGGGGAACTCTAGACAAAGTCAGGGGCCAGTTTTTAAAGTTCTAGACTAAGTCAGGCCAGGGGCAAGCTTTGACAAGTAGGCCGGGAAAAAGGGCTCTAATTTAACCCGGCCATGCGGGCTTAGGACAAAGTAAAGGGCCTTTTTGGAAGCTCTAGCCCAAGCCCGGGCCAGGGGAAGCTCTAGCCCTAAGTCGGGCCAAGTGGAAGTTTTTAGACAAAGTCAGGCCAGTAGGGGAAGCCTAATTTTAAGTCAGGCCAGTGGAAGCTCTAGACTAAGTCAGGACGGGTGGTAGTTTCTAGATTTAAGTCAGGTTCCAGGGGAAACTCTGGGCAAAAGTCGGGCCAGTGGAAGCTCAAAGGCCCTTTTATTCAGGCATTGGAAGCTCTAGACAAAGTCAGGCCATTTGGGAAGCTCAAAGGGAAGTACCAGGGGGAAAGTCTAACAAAGTCAGGCCAAATGGGAAGCTTTTAACTTTTGGGGGAAATTCAAAGTTTAAACAGAAGTTTTGGGAATTTCTAGAAAAGGGGACAAGGGGCGTTGGAAAATTTTTTCCCACGAATTTTTCCAGGTATGAAGGCAAAAATCATTTTTTGGGGATATAGCAAAGGGCTCCTAAATTTAGTGCCATGGGGGTTTTTAATCCCCTGGGGGGCAAAACCCGGTAATTCTGAAACACGGCCCCTTTAAATGCCAGTTAAGAGGAAGTTTAGAGAATGGGGGAAACATGGGGCCCGGTTTCCTTGACATGTTTTTCTAATACTCCCTTGAGGGCTCCCAAGCCCGGAAAACGGGGGGATGACCTGGAAAGGGGTCCGCGGCGTTTAAACCTAATGTAAAGTGCTGGAAGGGCCGGAGGGAGTTTTCCCCCCTCCCAGCTAAATTTGTTCCCCTCAAAACCCGGGGATCAAAAGGAATCACAATGTAAAAAGCGGAATGTTTCGGGGCCCCTCTCTGTAAATGATTGGTTCAGGTTAAAAAAAAAGGAAAGGGGGAAAATTTTAATTCCCAAAAGGGGGGCATATTTTTGGGTTTCGAAAGGGTTTTAATATTAGATCTAACTTTGTTTCTAGGAAAGGTGTCAGCAAATTTTTAAAGCCCCCCCCCCCTGCCCCCTCGAGCTTTTCAGCGTCATTACCCCCCCCCCCTCAGCGCCCAGGGGTTCATTATCCCCCCCCCCCCCGGCCCTTTCCCCCCAGGGGTTGGGGGGGGAGCGTCAGCGTCTTTAATCCTGCCCCCCCCCCCCTTCGAGGGGTCAGCGTCTTTAATCCTTTTGCCCCCCCCCCCAGCGTCGCGTCATTATCCTGCCCCCCCCAAAAAAGTGTGGGGCGTCATTACCCTGCCCCCCAAATTTTGCCCGGCTTTTAAATTACCCTTTGGCCCCCCCAATTGGGTGGGCTATTACCCCTTGCCCCCCCCCAAAAGGGGGGTTTTGGGGTTATTATTTTGCCCCCCCCCCCAAGGGGCCCGGCTTTCATTTTTCCCTTGCCCCCCCCCAATTGTGGGGGTAATTATCCTTTGCCCCCCCCCAAGTTGGGTCTTTAAACCTTGCCCCCCCCCAAATGTCGGCTCATTACCCTTGGGGTTCCCCCCCCAAGTTTTGGTGGCGCTTTAAACCTTGCCCCCCCCAAGTGTGGGGCCGGTCATTATCCTGCCCCCCCAAATTTGTCGCTTTCATTATCCTTTTCCCCCCCCCAAAGTTTTGGGGGCTCTTTACCCTGTCCCCCCCCCCCAAGTTGGGGGGTTTCTTATCCTGTTCCCCCCCCAAAGTTGTCGGCGTCTTTAAACCCTTTGGCCCCCCCAAGTTGTCGGCGCCCTTTATCCCGGGGCCCCCCAAAGGGTTTTATCCTCCCCCCCAAATTGGTCATACCCCCTCCCCAAAAAGGGTGTCGGGGCTTTCATTATTTCCCCCCCCCAATTTGTCAGCTTTTTTTACCCAAAATAGTTTAAGGCGCTTTTATTGGGTCCGGCGGGCCCTCCCTGGGGCCCCACATATTCGCTTACGGGGATTTTGGGAAAAATTTTTTCTGCGAACGTGTTCTGGATTATTCTCCCGTCCACAGAACTGATGAAAAACTGGTTCTAAAGAGAGAAGAGGAGATTAGAGGGATGTAGCCCTGATACCCTCACACAGATGTCATCATCATCATCATCACCCTGGGCTGAGTCAGATGGCGGAGCTGACCTCTATGGTGGATAGGACTCCTCAGCACCACAGGTTAGCACCATGGAGAGCAACAACGGACTAATCCTTTGGGCCGGCGGCCTTGTCAAACCTCGAAGGTTGTTTAGATGAGAGACTCTACGGGCCCCATAGATCTGGCAAAGACGTACAAGGAAGATGGTGGCCGGACGTGATGCCCATTGTGGATTACACCACTCATAGCGTCACTCTGTTAGCCCCGTCCTGACATGGCCTATTTTTCTGTCCCATCCATTTTTTTCATCCCCACTTTCCAAGAGCCAGATTGTTTTTTTATTTTTCCCATCTACACAGATCTAGGAGGACTTGTTTTTGGCGCGAGATGATGTCCTCTCTAATGCTGCCATAGATGATACTGGGAAACCCCCCCAAAAAAAAAAAGAGTCCATGTCTGGTGGAATGTGAAAAAAACATACTTGCGCCCTTTTTGGGGAGGGAAGGGGGCTCTGTATGAAGTCTCCTGTTCAGTATAAATGACAGGTTCTCTGTATTCTGCAGATCGACCCGATTCCGGCGATAACAAATACGTATAGTTTTTTTTGTGAACTGAAATATAGGCCCTCATGTATGGAAACCGTCTAGTAGTAAGACTGGTTGCTATGGGCAACAAAGACCAGCAGAGCCCACAGCCGCCAGTCAGAGCCCACAGCCGCCAGTCAGAGCCCACAGCCACCAGTCAGAGCCCACAGCCACCAGTCAGAGCCCATAGCAACCATTCAGAGCCCATAGCAACCATTCAGAGCCCATAGCCACCAGAGCCCAGCTTTCATATAGTGCTCTGAAAAAGTGAAAGAGCACCGATTGCTTGCTATGGGCTCTGACTGGTCGCTATGACCAACATGGAAAGTCTAAGACCCAGGCAGTCTTAATACACGTCCCCATAGTTTTTATTGGTACCTCAGGAAAATTGCGCCTTTTTGATCAGTTTTTATTCCAATCTTTTGGGAATATGAAATGACCACCCCTCCCCCCAAAAAAAAAGTTCAGTGAGCTAGCTCCAAAAGCCAGCACAGGCATCATACAGAGGCTGCAGAGATCATAGGAGACACGTCAGCAGAAAACAACTTCCACACAGCTTCCAAAACAAGCGCCGCTCATGAGTCACGGCTGCCTGGCATACGAGGAGGTGACGGGCTGGGGCACGCCGCGTCACATGCAGAGCGCCCACAGAGAGGAAGTGGTTATATTGGCACCATCCCAACATCAGGTCTGCACATTGTATGGGGGAATGGAGCCAACACTCCGGTATTATTGCTGGCAACGAAACGCGTTAGTGGAGGAGTTAGGATTTATAGGGGATAGTGGTGATATTATAGATATACTGGACTATGGGGGATAGTGGTGATATTATAGATATACTGGACTATGTGGGATAGTGGCCATGGTATAGATATAGTAGACTATGGGGGATAGCGGCCATGGTATAGCTATAGTAGACTATGGGGGATAGCGGCCATGGTATAGCTATAGTAGACTATGGGGGATAGCGGCCATACTATAGATATACTGGACTATGGGGGATAGCGGCCATACTATAGATATACTGGACTATGGGGGATAGTGGTGATATTATAGATATAGTGGGACTATGGGGGATAGTGGCCATACTATAGATATACTGGACTATGGAGGATAGTGGCCATGGTATAGATATAGTAGACTTTGCGGTTAGTGGCATACTATAGATATACTGGACTATGTGGGATAGTGGCCATGGTCTAGCTATAGTAGACTATGGGGGATAGCGGCCATGGTATAGATATAGTAGACTATGGGGGATAGAGGCCATGGTATTGATATAGTAGACTATGGGGGATAGAGGACATGGTATCGATATAGTCGACTATGGGGGATAGTGGCCATGGTATAGATATAGTAGACTATGGGGGATAGCGGCCATACTATAGATATACTGGACTAGGGGGGATAGGGGGGATTTTATAGATATATTTGACTATGGGGGATAGTGGCCATACTATAGATATAGTGGACTATGGGGGATAGTGGTGATATTATAGATATAGTGGACTATGGGGGATAGTGGCCATACTATAGATATACTGGACTATGGAGGATAGTGGCCATGGTATAGATATAGTAGACTTTGCTGGATAGTGGCCATACTATAGATATACTGGACTATGTGGGATAGTGGCCATGGTATAGATATAGTAGACTATGGGGGATAGCGGCCATGGTATAGATATAGTAGACTATGGGGGATAGGGGCCATGGTATAGATATAGTTGACTATGGGGGATGTGGCCAGGGTTTAATAGATATAGTAGATTGGGGGATAGCGGCCATACTATAGATATACTGGACTATGGGGGATAGTGGTGATATTATAGATATACTGGACTATGGGGGATAGCGGCCATACTATAGATATACTGGACTATGGGGGATAGCGGCCATACTATAGATATACTAGACTATGGGGGATAGCGGCCATGGTATAGATATAGTAGACTATGGGGGATAGCGGCCATGGTATAGCTATAGTAGACTATGGGGGATAGCGGCCATGGTATAGCTATAGTAGATGGGGGATAGGGCCTACTATAGATATACGGGGACTATGGGGGATAGCGGCCTTACTATAGTATAGGGACTATGGGGGTAGGGGTTGATTATTATAGATATAGTAGACTATGGGGGATAGTGGCCATACTATAGATATACTGGACTATGGAGGATAGTGGCCATGGTATAGATATAGTAGACTTTGCTGGATAGTGGCCATACTATAGATATACTGGACTATGTGGGATAGAGGCCATGGTATAGATATAGTAGACTATGGGGGATAGCGGCCATGGTATAGATATAGTAGACTATGGGGGATAGTGGCCATGGTATAGATATAGTAGACTATGGGGGATAGTGGCCATGGTATAGATATAGTGACTAGGGGGGGATAGTGGCCATGGTATAGATATAGTAGACTATGGGGGATAGCGGCCATACTATAGATATACTGGACTATGGGGGATAGTGGTGATATTATTGATTATAGTGGACTATGGGGATAGGGGCCATACTATAGATATAGGGGAAACTATGGGGGATGTGGCAACTATAGATAAAAGGGGACTATGGAGGATAGCGGCCATGGTATAGATATAGTAGACTTTGCTGGATAGTGGCCATACTATAGATATACTGGACTATGTGGGATAGTGGCCATGGTATAGATATACTGGACTATGGGGGATAGCGGCCATACTATAGATATACTGGACTATGGGGGATAGCGGCCATACTATAGATATACTGGACTATGGGGGATAGCGGCCATACTATAGATATACTGGACTAGGGGGGATAGCGGCCATACTATAGATATACTGGACTATGGGGGATAGCGGCCAGACTATAGATATACTGGACTATGGGGGATAGCGGCCATACTATAGATATACTGGACTATGGGGGATAGCGGCCATACTATAGATATACTGGACTATGGGGGATAGTGGTGATGTTATAGATATACTGGACTATGGGGGATAGTGGTGATGTTATAGATATAGTGGACTATGGGGGATAGTGGCCATACTATAGATATACTGGACTATGGAGGATAGTGGCCATGGTATAGATATAGTAGACTTTGCGGGGATTGTGCCATACTATAGATATACTGGACTATGTGGGATAGTGGCCATGGTATAGATATAGTAGACTATGGGGGATAGTGGCCATGGTATACATATAGTAGACTATGGGGGATAGCGGCCATGGTATAGATATAGTAGACTATGGGGGATAGCGGCCATACTATAGATATACTGGACTATGTGGGATAGCGGCCATACTATAGATATACTGGACTATGTGGGATAGCGGCCATACTATAGATATACTGGACTATGTGGGATAGCGGCCATACTATAGATATACGGGGACTATGGTGGGATAGGGCCCCATACTATAGATATACTGGACTATGGGGGATAGCGGCCATACCATCGCTATACTGGACTATGGGGGATAGTGGTGATATTATAGATATAGTGGACTATGGGGGATAGTGGCCATACTATAGATATACTGGACTATGGAGGATAGTGGCCATGGTATAGATATAGTAGACTTTGCTGGATAGTGGCCATACTATAGATATACTGGACTATGTGGGATAGTGGCCATGGTATAGATATAGTAGACTATGGGGGATAGCGGCCATGGTATAGATATAGTAGACTATGGGGGATAGCGGCCATGGTATAGATATAGTAGACTATGGGGGATAGCGGCCATGGTATAGATATAGTAGACTATGGGGGATAGTGGCCATGGTATAGATATAGTAGACTATGGGGGATAGCGGCCATACTATAGATATACTGGACTATGGGGGATAGTGGTGATATTATAGATATAGTGGACTATGGGGGATAGTGGCCATACTATAGATATAGTGGACTATGGGGGATAGTGGTGATATTATAGATATAGTGGACTATGGGGGATAGTTGGCCATTATATAGATATACTGGACATGGAGGATAGTGGCATGGTATAGATATAGTAGACTTTGTGGATAGTGGCCAAAACTATAGATATACAGGACTATGTGGGTAGTGGCCATGGTATAGTATAGTAGACTATGGGGGATAGCGGCCCTGGTATAGATCTAGTAGACTCTGGGGGATAGCGGCCATGGTATAGATCTAGTAGACTATGGGGGATAGCGGCCATGGTATAGATATAGTAGACTATGGGGGATAGCGGCCATGGTATAGATATAGTAGACTATGGGGGATAGTGGCCATGGTATAGATATAGTAGACTATGGGGGATAGCGGCCATACTATAGATATACTGGACTATGGGGGATAGTGGGGTTATTATAGATATAGTGGACTATGGGGGATAGTGGCCATACTATAGATATAGTGGACTATGGGGGAATACTATAGATATAGTAGACTATGGGGGATAGCGGCCATGGTATAGATATAGTAGACTATGGGGGATAGCGGCCATGGTATAGCTATAGTAGACTATGGGGGATAGCGGCCATGGTATAGATATAGTAGACTATGGGGGATAGCGGCCATACTATAGATATACTGGACTATGGGGGATAGCGGCCATACTATAGATATACTGGACTATGGGGGATAGTGGTGATATTATAGATATAGTGGACTATGGGGGATAGTGGCCATACTATAGATATACTGGACTATGGAGGATAGTGGCCATGGTATAGATATAGTAGACTTTGCTGGATAGTGGCCATACTATAGATATACTGGACTTTGTGGGTAGGGGCCCATGGTATTAGATATAGTAGACTATGGGGGATAGCGGCCATGGTATAGATATAGTAGACTATGGGGGATAGCGGCCATGGTATAGATATAGTAGACTATGGGGGATAGTGGCCATACTATAGATATAGTAGACTATGGGGGATAGTGGCCATGGTATAGATATAGTAGACTATGGGGGATAGTGGCCATACTATAGATATACTGGACTATGGGGGATAGTGGTGATATTATAGATATAGTGGACTATGGGGGATAGTGGCCATACTATAGATATAGTGGACTATGGGGGATAGTGGCCATACTATAGATATAGTGGACTATGGAGGATAGTGGCCATGGTATAGATATAGAAAAGGGACTTTGCTGGATAGGGGCCCTTTACTATAGATATACTGGACTAGTGGGATATTTGGCAAGGTATTAGAATACTGGACTATGGTGATACGGCCCCCATACTATAGATATACTGGGTCTATGGGGGATAGCCGGCCATACTATAGATATACTGGCTGGGGGGATAGCGGCCATACAAGATATACTGGACTATGGGGGATAGCGGCCTATACTATAGATATACTGGACTATGGGGATAGCGGCATACTTATAGATATACTGGACCTATGGGTAGCGGCCAACTATAGAACATACTGGACTTGGGGATGCGGCCTACATGTATAACTGGACTTGGGGGATAGTTGGTGATGTATAGATTACTGGATATGGGGATAGTGGTGATGTTATAGATATAGTGTACTTGGGGGTAGTGGCCATTCTATTGATATATTGGACTATGGAGGAATAGTGGCCATGTATAGATCTAGTGGGACTTTGGCTGGATAGTGGCCTTACTATAGATATAGGGACTATGGGGGATAGTGCCAGTGGTTATAAGAATAGTACTTGACTTTATGGGGGATGTGGCCATGGTATAACATATAGTAGATATGGGGGATAGTGGCCATGGTATAGATATAGTAGGACTATGGGGATAGCGCCATACTATAGATATACTGGTCTATGTGGGATAGCGGCCATACTATAGAAAGTACTGGACTAGTGGGATAGCGGCCATACTATAGATATATGGACTAGTGGGATAGCGGCCAAACATGGGTATACTGGACTATTGGATAGCGGCCATACATAGATATACTTGGACTATGGGGGATTAGGTGGCCATGGTATAGATATACTGGACTATGGGGCATAGCGGCCATACCTAGAGTATACGGACTAGGGGGATAGCGGCCATACTATAGATATACTGGACTATGGGGGATAGCGGCCATACTATAGATATACTGGACTATGGGGGATAGCGGCCATAGTATAGATATACTGGACTATGGGGGATAGTGTGATATTATTTGATATAGTGGACTATGGGCGATAGTTGGTGATATTATAGATATATTTGGAATATGGGTTAGTGGCATACTATAGATATACTGGATATGGAGGATAGTGGCCTTGTATAGATTAATACTAGACTTTGCTGGATCGTGGCCATACTATAGTATACTGGACATGGGATAGTGGCCATGGTATAGATATAGTAACTATTGGGATAGTGGCACATGGTATACTTTATAGTAGACTATGGGGGATAGTGGCCAAAGGTTATAGATTAGTAGACTTATGGGGGATAGCGGCCATGGTATAGATATAGTTGACTATGTGGGATAGCGGCCATACTATAGATATACTGGACTATGTGGGATAGCGGCCATACTATAGATATACTGGACTATGTGGGATAGCGGCCATACTATAGATATACTGGACTATGTGGGATAGCGGCCATACTATAGATATACTGGACTATGTGGGATAGCGGCCATACTATAGATATAGTAGACTATGGGGGATAGCGGCCATACTATAGATATACTGGACTATGTGGGATAGCGGCCATACTATAGATATACTGGACTATGTGGGATAGCGGCCATACTATAGATATACTGGACTATGGGGGATAGTGGCCATGGTATAGATATACTGGACTATGGGGGAGCGGCCATACTATAGATATACTGGACTATGGGGGATAGAGGTCATACTATAGATATACTGGACTATGGAGGATAGTGGCCATGGTATAGATATAGTAGACTTTGCTGGATAGTGGCCATACTATAGATATACTGGACTATGTGGGATAGTGGCCATGGTATAGATATAGTAGACTATGGGGGATAGTGGCCATGGTATAGATATAGTAGACTGTGCTGGATAGTGGCCATACTATAGATATACTGGACTATGTGGGATAGTGGCCATGGTATACATATAGTAGACTATGGGGGATAGTGGCCATGGTATACATATAGTAGACTATGGGGGATAGCGGCCATACAATAGATATACTGGACTATGGGGTGATAGTGGCCATACAATAGATATACTGGACTATGGGGGATAGCGGCCATACAATAGATATACTGGACTATGGGGGATAGCAGCCATACAATAGATATACTGGACTATTGGGGATAGTGGTCATGGTATAGATATACTGGACTATAGGGGATAGTGGCCATGGTATAGATATACTGGACTATGGGGGATAGCAGTCATACAATAGATATACTGGACTATGGGGGATAGCGGCCATACTATAGATATAGTGGACAATGGGGGATAGCGGCCATACTATAGATATACTGGACTATGTGGATAGCGCCATACTATAGATATACTGGACTATGGGGGATAGTGGTCATTGTATAGATATACTGGACTATGGGGGATAGCGGCCATACAATAGATATACTGGACTATGGGGGATAGTGGCCATGGTATAGATATACTGGACTATGGGGGATAGCGGCCATACAATAGATATACTGGACTATTGGGGATAGTGGTCATGGTATAGATATACTGGACTATGGGGGATAGCGGCCATACTATAGATATACTGGACTATGGGGGATAGCGGCCATACAATAGATATACTGGACTATTGGGGATAGTGGTCATGGATTAGTATAATACTGATAATGGGTTAGCGGCCATACTATAGAAATACTGGACTATGGGGGATAGCGGCCATACTATAATTATATATATATACACATATACACTGGACTATGAGGGATAGTGGCCATACTATAGATATACTGGACTATGGGGGATAGTGGCCATGGTATAGATATAGTAGACTATGCTGGATAGTGACCATACTATAGATATGGAGGGTGCTTGTCAGGGGATACGGTATTATAAACCTTGTAGACACTGCACAATCTCTTGTGGCTTCTCCCAATGTGATGATCGTACAAGAGTCCATCATATCCTGCTTGCATACATATTATATAGATGTATCCAGGCTGGTGGTGACCTCACCTCTATATACACGTAGTGCTCGGCGTTGGATATACAGTGCAGGTACGCATTAAGGATGGAGCATTCACTACAACCAGCTGACCAACGATCCACTGACCTCAGCACCTACAGAGAAGGACAGTGGACAGGTAAGAGGACAATGTGAGCACAGACGCTACATTCCCCAGTATTTCCTATTCCTGGACCCACACAGCCCGTATTACATCTCCACAACAGTGGCACATCCACACCCGCCTTGTCCTCATAAGGGATATCAGGGCGATTCTAAAGCGCTTGTGCTCTGCTCGCCGACGCCCCCGCCCCCTTGTCGGACACCGCCGACGCCCCCGCCCCCTGTCGGACACCGCCGACGCCCCCGCCCCCTGTCGGACACCGCCGACGCCCCCGCCCCCTGTCGGACACCGCCGACGCCCCCGCCCACCTGTCTGCTACACCGCCGACGCCCCGCCCCCTGTGGAAAAAACCGCCGACGGCCCCCACCCCTGTGGGACACCGCGACGACGCGACCGCCCCATGTGGACCCCGCCGAGCCCCCGCCCCCTGTGGACACGCCGACGACCGACCCTGTGGGACACGCCGCAGCGCCCGCCCCCTGTCGGACACCGCCGACGCCCTGACACGACGTGAATTCTCACCTCTCCCCAATGCTATACTTCTTCTCACTTCTAAATAGCACTAAGTACAGAACAATTTGGAAAGAGGAAAAGTATGCGGATTCTGATAGACCTGATAAATTAAGACTGTTCTGTGTGCGCACTCAGGTAGAGCTAGACATTCGCTCACAGCTATGTGCAGCGCTCTCCTGGATTGGGGCCGCACCCTTGTCCCCGCATAATACCGACCTGCACGGAGGCGCTGACGCATCCTGGCACCGTGTAATGACACCGCTCTGCTGTGGTCTGAGATTTAGGAAGCAGATACGGGAATGAGGGGCCCTTATATTTGCTTTTCATGGTCTGCAACACAGAACAAAGGGATAATGAGCAACACAGACGGAGGAGACCAATGTATCGTACCCGGGTCCTGGGGCCGCTCACCTTGTTAAAGTTCCATCTCTGGATGAAGTGTCGGGAGGCATCTCTGGCCGCTTTCCCATGAATCACAGCCCCCACATCCCTCCAAGGCATCCGCGGATTCTTCATCCGATCAATGAAATCTGGAATTAAATACATAAAGATGATGCAAACCTGCCCCTCCCCCTACAGGGTGACACAGACAGAAGGGGGCTATGAGTCTCCTCCCTCTGCAGGGTGATACAGACAGAAGGGAGCAATGAGTCTCCTCCTCTCCCTGCAGGGTGATACAGGCAGAAGGGAGCTATGAGTCTCCTCCTCCTGCAGGGTGATACAGACAGAAGGAGCTATGAGTCTCCTCCCCCTGCAGGTGATACAGACAGAAGGGCTAGTGAGTCTCCTCCTCTGCGGGTGAAACAGACAGAAGGGAGCTGATGAGTCCCTCCCTCAGGGTGACAACAGAAGAAGGGAGCTATGAGTCTCCTCCTCCTCCTGCAGGGTGATAAAGACACAAGGGAGCTATGAGTCTCTCCTCCCCTGCAGGGTGAACAGACAGAAGGGAGCTATGAGTCTCCTCCCCCCCTGCAGGGTGATACAGACAGAAGGGAGCTATGAGTCTCCTCTCCCTTCTGCAGGTGATACAGACAGAAGGGAGCTATGACCTCTCCCCCTGCAGGGTGATACAGACTGGAGGGAGCTATGAGTCTTCTCCCCCTGCAGGGTGATAAACACAGAAGGGAGCTATGAGTCTCTCCTCCTCCTGCAGGGTGATACAGACAGAAGGGAGCTATGAGTCTCCTCCTCCTGTAGGGTGATACAGTACAGAAGGGAGCTATGAGTCTCCTCCCCCCTGCAGGTGACACAGACAGAAGGGGGCTATGAGTCTCCTCCCCCTGCGGGTGATACAGACGAAGGGAGCATGAGTCTCCTCCCCCTGCAGCGTGATACGGGCAGAAGCTATGAGGCTCCTCCCCCTGCAGGGTGATACAGGCAGAAGGGGGCTATGAGTCTCCTCCCCCTTGCAGGTGATACAGACAGAAGGGGGCTAATGAGTCTCCTCCCCCTGCAGGGTGATACAGACAGAAGGGAGCTATGAGTCTCCTCCCCCTGCAGGGTGATACAGACAGAAGGGAGCTATGAGTCTCCTCCCCCTGCAGGGTGATACAGACAGGAGCTATGAGCCTCCTCCCCTGCAGGGTGATACAGACAGAAGGGAGCTATGAGTCTCCTCCCCCTGCAGGGTGATACAGACAGAAGGGGCTATGAGTCTCCTCCCCCTGCAGGGTGATACAGACAGAAGGGAGCTATGAGTCTCCTCCCCTGCAGGGTTGATACAGACAGAAGGGAGCTATGAGTTCCTCCTCCTGCAGGGTGATACAGACAGAATGAAGCTATGAGTCTCCTCCCCCTGCAGGGTGATACAGACAGAAGGGGCTATGAGTCTCCTCCTCCTGCAGGGTGATAAAAACAAAAGGGAGCTATGAGTCTCCTCCTCCTGCAGGGTGATACAGACAGAAGGGAGCTATGAGTCTCCTCCCCCTGCAAGGGTGATACAGACAGAAGGGGCTAATGAGTCTCCTCCCCCTGCAGGGTGAACAGACAGAAGGGAGCTATGAGCCTCCTCCTCCTCCTGCAGGGTGATACAGACAGAAGGGAGCTATGAGTCTCTGCCTCCTGCAGGGTGATAGAAGGGAGCTATGAGTCTCCTCCTCCCCCTGCAGGGTGATACAGACAGAAGGGAGCTATGAGTCTCCTCCTCCCCCTGCAGGGTGATACAGACAGAAGGGAGCTAGGAGACTCCTCCTCCACCTGAAGGGTGAAACAGACAGAAGGCAACTATGAGACTCCTCCCTCCTGAAAGGGGTGATACAGACAGAAGGGAGCTTGAGTCTCCTCCCCCTGCAGGGTGATACAGGCAGAAGGGAGCTATGAGTCTCCTCCCCCTGCGGGGTGATACAGGAAGAAGGGAGCTATGAGTCTCCTCCTCCCCCTGCAGGGTGATACAGACATAAGGGAGCTATGAGTCTCCTCCTCCCCCTGCAGGGTGATACAGACAGAAGGGAGCTATGAGTCTCCTCCCCCTGCAGGGTGATACAGACAGAAGGGAGCTATGAGTCTCCTCCTCCTGCAGGGTGATACAGACAGACGGGCGCTAAGAGGCTCCTCCTCCTGCAGGGTGATACAGACAGAAGGGAGCTATGAGTCTCCTCCCCCGCAGGGTGATACAGACAGAAGGGAGCTATGAGTCTCCTCCTCCAGGGTGATACAGACAGAAGTCAGCTATGAGTCTCCTCCACCCCCTGCAGGTTGATACAGACAGAAGTGAGCTATGAGTCTCCTCCTCCCCCTGCAGGGTGATACAGACAGAAGAGAGCTATGAGTCTCCTCCCCCTGCGGGTGATACAGAAGGGAGCTATGAGTGTCCTCCCCCTGCGGGTGATACAGAGAAGGAGCTATGAGTCTCCTCCCCCCCTGCAGGTGATACAGACAGAAGGGGCTATGATTTCTCCTCCCCCTGCAGGGTGATACAGACAGAAGGGGCTATGAGTCTCCTCCCCCTGCAGGGTGATACAGACAGAAGGGAGCTATGAGTCTCCTCCTCCTGTGGGGTGATACAGACAGAAGGGAGCTATGAGTCTCCTCCCTCCCCTGCAGGGTGATACAGACAGAAGGGAGTTATGAGTCCTCCTCCCCCCCCAGGGTGATACAGACAGAACGGAGCTATGAGTCTCCTCCTCCCCCTGCAGGGTGACACAGACAGAAGGGAGCTATGAGTCTCCTCCTCCTGCAGGGTGATACAGACAGAAGGGAGCTATGAGTCTCCTCCCCCTGTAGGGTGATACAGACAGAAGGGAGCTATGAGTCTCCTCCTCCTGCGGGGTGATACAGAAGAGGGGGCCATGAGTTCTCCTCCCCGTGGGGTGATACAGACAGAAGGGAGCTATGAGCTCTCCTCCCCCTCCCAGGGTGATACAGACATCAGGGAGCTATGAGCCTCCTCCCCTGCAGGGTGATACAGAGAGAATGGAGCTATGAGTCTCCTCCCCCTGCAGGGTGATACAGCCAGAAGGGAGCTATGAGTCTCCTCCCCCTGCAGGGTGATACAGACAGAAGGGAGCTATGAGTCTCCTCCCCCCTGCAGGGTGATACAGACAGAAGGGAGCTATGAGTCTCCTCCTCCCCCTGCAGGGTGATACAGACAGAAGGGAGCTATGAGTCTCCTCCTCCTGCAGGGTGATACAGACAGAAGGAGCTATGAGTCTCCTCCCCCTGCAGGGTGATACAGACAGCAGGGAGCTATGTGTTTCCTGCCCATTCTGGGTGATACAGCCAGAAAGGAGCTATGAGTCTCCTCCCCCTGCAGGGTGATACAGACAGAAAGGAGCTATGAGTCTCCTCCCCTGCAGGGTGAAAAGACAGAAGGAGCTATGAGTCTCCTCCTCCCCCTGCAGGGTGATACAGACAGAAGGGAGCTATGAGTCTCCTCCTCCTGTAGGGTGATACAGACAGAAGGGAGCTATGAGTCTCCTCCTCCTCCTGCAGGGTGATACAGACAGAAGGGAGCTATGAGTCTCCTCCTGCAGGGTGATACAGACAGAAGGGAGCTATGAGTCTCCTCCCCCTGCAGGGTGATACAGGCAGAAGGGAGCTATGAGTCTCCTCCCCTGCAGGGTGATACAGACAGACGGTTGCTATTAGTCTCCTCCTCCTCCTGCTGGGTGATACACACAGAAGGGAGCTATGAGTCTCCTCCCCCTGCAGGGTGATACAGACAGAAGGGAGCTATGAGTCTCCTCCTCCTGCAGGGTGATACAGACAGAAGGGAGCTATGAGTCTCCTCCTCCTGCAGGGTGATACAGACAGAAGGGAGCTATGAGTCTCCTCCTCCTGCAGGGTGATACAGACAGAAGGGAGCTATGATCTGGGTGATACAGGCAGAAGGAGCTATGAGTCTCCTCCCCCCCTGCAGGGTGATACAGACAGAAGGGAGCTATGAGTCTCCTCCCCTGCAGGGTGATACAGACAGAAGGGAGCTATGAGTCTCCTCCCCCCTGCAGGGTGATACAGACAGAAGGGAGCTATGAGTCTCCTCCCCCTGCAGGGTGATACAGACAGAAGAGAGCTATGAGTCTCCTCCTCCTGCAGGGTGATACAGACAGAAGGGAGCTATGAGCTCCTCCTCCTCCTGCGGGGTTTGATACAGACAGAAGGGAGCTATGAGTCTCCTCCCCCTGCAGGGTGATACACAGACAGAAGGGAGCTATGAGACTCCTCCCCCTGCAGGGTGATACAGACAGAAGGGAGCTATGAGTCTCCTCCCCCTGCAGGGTGATACAGACAGAAGGGGGCTATGAGTCTCCTCCTCCCCCTGCAGGGTGATACAGACAGAAGGGAGCTATGAGTCTCCTCCCCCCGCAGGGTGATACAGACAGAAGGGAGATATGATACTCCTCCACCACCAGCAGGGTGATACAGACAGAAGAGAGCTATGAGTCTCCTCCGCCTGCAGGGTGATACAGACAGAAGGGAGCTATGGGTCTCCTCCACCTGCAGGGTCATACAGACAGAAGGGAGCTATGATTCTCCTCCCCCTGCAGGGTGATACAGACAGAAGGGGGGCTATGAGTCTCCTCCCCCTGTGGGGTGATACAGACAGAAGGGAGCTATGAGCCTCCTCCTCCCTGCAGGGTGATACAGACAGAAGGGAGCTATGAGTCTCCCCCTGCAGGGTGATACAGACAGAAGGGAGCTATGAGTCTCCTCCTCCTGCAGGGTGATACAGACAGAAGGGAGCTATGAGTCTCCTCCCCCTGCAGGGTGATACAGACAGAAGGGAGCTATGAGTCTCCTCCTCCTGCAGGGTGATACAGACAGAAGGGAGCTATGAGTCTCCTCCCCCTGCAGGGTGATACAGACAGAAGGGAGCTATGAGTCTCCTCCCCCTGCAGGGTGATACAGACAGAAGGGAGCTATGAGTCTCCTCCCCCTGCAGGGTGATACAGACAGAAGGGAGCTATGGTCTCCTCTCCTTGCCAGGGTGATTCAGACAGATTGGATCTATGATTCTCCTCCCCCTGCAGGGTGATACCAGACAGAAGGGAGCTATGAGTCTCCTCCCCTGCAGGGTGATAGACAGAAGGGAGCTATGAGTCTCCTCCTCCCTGCAGGGTGATACAGACAGAAGGGAGCTATGAGTCTCCTCCCCCTGCAGGGTGATACAGACAGAAGGGAGCTATGAGTCTCCTCCTCCTGCAGGGTGATACAGACCGAAGGGAGCGATGAGTCACCTCCTCCTGCAGGGTGATACAGACAGAAGGGAGCTATGAGTCTCCTCCTCCTGCAGGGTGATACAGCAGAAGGGAGCTATGATCCTCCTCCCCCTGCGGGGTGATACAGACAGAAGGGAGCTATGAGTCTCCTCCCTCCTGCAGGGTGATACAGACAGAAGGGAGCTATGAGTCTCCTCCTGCAGGTTGATACTGACAGAAGGGAGCTATGAGGCTCCTCCCCCTGCAGGGTGATACAGACAGAAGGGAGCTATGAGTCTCCTCCCCCTGCAGGGTGATACAGACAGAAGGGAGCTATGAGTCTCCTCCTGCAGGGTGATACAGACAGAAGGGAGCTATTAGTCTCCTCCCCCTGCAGGGTGATACAGACAGAAGGGAGCTATGAGGCTCCTCCCCCCGCAGGGCGATGACTGATGTGCCTGTTCTGATTTGGTTCCTCACCCTCGAATGGTTTGTCCAGTTGTATCCAGTCCTTCAGGATGAGGTTGCTGTAGTCTTTGCCCATCCAGGTCTGGCACATCATGGTGGGCTCCTCTGTGGAGCCGTCAGTAGCCGAGGTTCCATTCTGGTGAGAGACAGCGGGAGGCCACCTTAAAGGAGCAGGGAGACAACCAACAAGAGGACAGACGGTGAAAGAGAAGAGAGATCAGAGAGAGAGCCGAGACATAGGAGGGTTATGTGACATGACCAAGAGTAGGGTTACTCTTCGAATTTGGGTTGCCCGGACCCGAATTTTGCAATATGATTCCTGCACACTCTCATTCCCCTTGTGTTACCAGTCCGACAGGCTGTGGAGATAGATTCATGGTATTTTTACAAATTTCGGCAAAATTCTGGTCAACTTGATCCAGGCCCAACCAAATCTGAAGCGGAACATTAGTTATATAGAGGCAGGAATAATAGAGGGGAGGGTTATATAAGGTTAGGAGTACCAAGGGGAAGTGTTAGTGTGGTAAGAGTGAGGCGGTCCTGGGTCATGGTGGACCAACATAAGGGTCGAGTAATAGGCGTAGTATCATACAGTATGGTGGTAGACCATTGACTTGGCAGAAGAGTACCCTAGAGTAAACACACTAATACAGGAGGTTCTGATCGGTACCTGCTTCTCTGTGGATGCCACATCAGTCAGACGGTAATTATGATCATCCCATCGCCCATAGGCCAAGTCTAAACCACCCAGAAACACAATAGACTGGTCAATGGCCACCATCTTCTCGTGGTGAGCCCATAGGAACACTATGGAAGACACGTGATCCGGGTGACGCATCACCTGTAAGAGGGCAAGAGAAGACGTCATCATGAGACCCCCAATACTTGACGTAGCTATGTAAAAGGAGTTCACTTGGGGTTCTCACCTTAATATTGGGGTGCAGAAGCATCAATGCCCTCTTGCTGTAGCCACTGTTAATGCCCAAAGCCACCTCCATCTCCTTAAAGAGTATGATACAGACTCGCACTCCGGCCTCCTGCAAAGAAGAGTTCAAACCACCATCAAAGACGGCCACCACGCTTTAATGGTAATGATTAGACATGACCCAAGAGATGTATATGGCTTTCTACCCAACCACTGCAGATGCCGTGGAACTTCAGGTTTAGAGGCAGTTACTACATATTGAGAGGTTTGGCTTCAACCTGACAGAATCATTGTTTGTGGTTGTGGCAGAAGGCTTAGGGAACAATAGGAAACTATAAACTAATTCTAACTCAAGACCGCATCTCCATCTACCACTCTACCCAGGCTCTACGTTTTGCCAAGGATCAAATACATCCATCAAGTTACGAAACTATGAACAAACAGTTTCCTTCCTGGATCCTTCCACCATCAATGATAGTCCATCAGTTTGAAAGGTTTGAGGTTTCCATCATGAACTTCAGGTTTTTGAGGCATTTGCCACATGTTCAGACTTTTAACTTCAAATCTGATTATCAACGATGATAGTTAGGGTGGAAGGGCCCAGAAAGGATAGAATTTGTTCATAGTTTTTGTAACTCAAGATCTTCTCTGTCTACCACTCTACCCAGGCTCTACGTTCTGCCAACGATCAGACATCCACCAAGTTTCAACAGTGATGATTAGACATAACCCAAGGGATGTATATAGCTTCCTTGTGGAACATGTTCTTCCCAACCACTGCGAAAACAATCAAGAACTTCAGGTTTTCAAAGCAGTTACCTCATTTTGAGAGATTTGGCTTCAACCCTATTGATGATTGTTTGGGTGGAAGGATCCAGGAAAGAGAGAATTTGTTCATAGTTTCATAACTTGGTGGAGGTCTTTGATTATTGGCAGAACATAAGGCCCAGGTAGAGTGGTAGATAGAAAGGGAGGGTTTCTTTCGGGGGCCAAAACAATCTACCATTTACTCGGGTCTATGTTCTGCCAAAAATAAAAGAATCCATAATTTTATAAAACATGAACAAATTTTTTCTTTCCTGGACCCTTCCCCCCCAACCCCAAAAAATTTTAGGTCAACCCCAAAAACATCTCAAGAGGTGGTAACTGCTTTGAAACTTGAAGTTCTTGATCATTTTTTGTATTCATTGGGTAGAACATGTTCCACAAGGCAGCTATATAAATTTCTTGGTTCACGTTGAATAACTTTCATTGAAACTTGGTGGATGTGGATATTCAAAACAGAGGAACGGTTAGAGGGGGAGTAGAGAGTAGGTTTTCTCAGTCTCGAGATATAAAACTATGAACAAATCTACCCTTTTCCGGATCCCCACTACCCCCCCCCCATCATCAAATCTCGATAGTTAAAAAACTAAACATCTCAAGCTTTAGTAACTTGAGGTTTCGATCAGGAACTTCAGGTTTCGAGGCAGTCATCAGATCTTCAGAAGTTTGGCTTCATCCTGGTTTGGCTTCATTGATGATGGTTGGGATGGAAGGATCCAGGAAGAAAAAAAATCAGTTTATAGTTTCAAAACCCAAGACTGAGAAAACTTCATCAGTTATCTACCACTCTACCCGGGCTCTACGTTCTGCCAATGATCCAAGACCCTTTCCATTTCCAAACCTCCCACTCCCATCATCAATACTTTCCTCGTTGCATAGGGACTGGGCCCAACAATTGGGAAAAAATATAATTTCCCAAATATATTTTTTGTATGCCCCCAAAAAACACTTTTTAGGAGGCCCCCCCAAATTCCCTAAACGGGCTCCTTTCTTTTTCCTCCCCTTTCAAGAAAAACCCCAACTTTTTTCAAATAATACACTTCAAACCAGTACATTCACAATCACTTGACCACTCATGTCAACAAACCATTTCCCCCCTTTTTACACATTTTGAGGCATATTGATAGGCTATGCCAGCCAAGTCTGATAGGTGCAGGGCCACCCTGGGGCCCACAACTATTTTGGCAATGGGCCCTCGAAGTGTTAGCCCACCATTGACTTTGATGGTGTATCAATAGCATAGGTCAGCAAAGTTTGATAGATGTGGGTCACACCTCTGGGACCTGCACCTATCCTAAGAACAAGCCCCCCAAAATGCTCATCTCAGAATGGGGATCACCGCATGATCTCCATTCTGTTCTTTTTGGGGTTCCCCGTACACAAACATGCTGCCCCTGAACTCAAACGAGAACGACAACTTGCACATGGGTCTCCATTCCGTTTATGGGATTTGATATGGCCCAAAAAATCAGTTCCCGTATGGGACCTCCCCAAAGAACAAAAGGAAACAAGCATTCCCGTACGGGACCCCCCATAGAACAGAATGGAGAAAAACAGACTCCCCCGTTTCGGGGAAATCCCAAAAAACAGGGAAAGGAGAGAAACGCAGGCTCCCCTGTACTGGGAATCCCATAAGCAGAATGGGGAAACACAGCGCCCCCTTACTGGGGGCTTCCATAGAACGAAAGGAAACACATGCCCCCCGTACTGGGAACTCCCAAAAACAAATGGGGAACACAGCGCTCCCCTGTAGGGAACTCCCATAGAACAAATGGGGGAGAACACAGCGTAACTTGTACGGGAACTCCCATTGAAAAGAATTGAGATTGTGCAAAGGGGACAGGTTTTTATTTGCCAACCTTTTGGGCCCGTTCCTGAGATAGGTGTGCATCACACCTCTGGGTCCCACACCTGTGACCCTTTGATGGCATATACTATTAATAAACCATTAACATCAATGGTGGTAACACCCCTTTAAGCACCCCTGTTTCCTCATTGACTGTAAGCACCTGTGAGATGGACCTTTTTGCGTGAATTGTTTAAAGGGAATTTTTACTAGTTTAGTTCCGTTTCCTGTACAGGTAAGTTTAAGTGCTTGGAATATACGGCCAATATGAACCATTATAATAAATGTTGGGCACTGACCGCCTTATGTTTCAGGATAATGTCCAGTCTATACAGGTCATCCAATGCCGGCCGCTTCAGGTGGATTTCTGGGCTGAGCCTATATAGGTGGGAGAAGAGGAAAAAGACATCAGAACTTGCTGCTGCCACCAGTTCACACAGGGCATGTTCATGTATGTACCCATTATACTCCTAAAAGGGGTTTCCTAAACTTTTTTAAAAAAAACCTCCCTGTCTGGCCCTTTGGGTAGGGGACAGGATGATCCCTTCTCTCCTTCTCCCCCCCCCCCCTTTTTTTTTTTTTTTTTTTTTCTTTCCTCCCTTTTTGCCCTGTATGTCTTGTAGGAGCGCCCCTTGGAAAAATTTGTCTGCCCCTTTGTATTGTCTCTGCTGCTATTTTAATTAGTCCCCCAGCGTATTGAACCAACCGCATGGGATCCATTATTTTTTTTGGGGCAGCTTTTGGGCATGCTCCCATTTTCCGTATGATTATAATGTTTTTTTTTTTAAAACGATGTTTTTGTGTTTTTTATAGGTACTGTTGAATCCCCTCTTTGCTCATTTTCATACTTGACAATGTTTTTTATTGTTTGAAAAGTCATTTTTTCTCAAAATCTTTCGTAATTTGAAAAAAAAAAAAAAAACCTCCCTACCACTGTGATAAAATAAAAAAAGTGTACCCATACTTGCCTCTTCCATCCCATTCCCGCATGCCAGAACTCAAGTCTTCCTCCCTGGTCTTCATTTTTTGTGTCACGTTCATGGATTTATATGAGCCTCCATCACCAATACAAAGCTAGGAATTGGTCTGCTCTAGCAAAGTTATTTAGAACGTACGTCATAATGAAGGGCCCTAGAGGAAGCACTTGCGTTCTGGCAGCGCTGGAACGGTGGTGATGGAAGAGGTACTGCAAACATGTTCATTTTCAATCTTAGCATAGTGAGGTGGGGGGGGGGGGTTATAAGTCTAGGAAAACCCCTTTAAGACCCATTATCCATTATACAGCACCCTCAACACCACGGACAATGAAAATCAGACTCCCAGCCCAGCAGATCTGCTCCATCACAGACATTTGCAGGCTACAAAACTACAAGAACAATTCTGAACAGGACTTTAGGATGTTCCAGACTAAGATACTCCATTGGCCGGAATCCTGTTGTATTCTAGATGCCCCTCTTCATTGGAGACCATCCCATGGCTTTAAAATATTTTATTAAGGCTGAATTCTAGGCGCTCGCCAAGGTTATTCCAGACATTCATCCGAGGGACAAACTTTAGGTGACCCGTGATAATCTTTTTGTCACTGGATATGCTAATAAAAAAAAAACCCACCCCAAACGTAGTCGGGAGAAAAATTTTATGTTTGATAAAATCCAAAACTCGGGGAAAGCGAGACGAAACTTATGAGTCCTACATTTTAGTATATTCGCTTAAAAATATCTTTTCAGAAGTGTCCTAAGTTTTTAAACCTTTCCCCTCATAACAGAGGTGGACATCTTCTACTTCACTCGTATGTACAGTTGTGTTCATCACATTAGCAGGATGTTCAGAAACATGAGCGGAGCACAAAATATTTTTAACGTTTTTAAAATTTTCCCCCCATTTGGGAACTTGCAGACGGTATCAAAAAAGGGTGAGAAAGTTAAAAACTAACTACGTTACAGGAAATAAAAAATGAACATTGGGCGGTTGCAAAAAAACTGCAGTGTCTGCATTGGTCCTTACAAACTCCAGATCTGTTCTCTATTTTCTTTTAGGATTTCGCCTCCTGTGAATCAGTCACCTAATATTTTGCTGTATAACCACAGATTTTTAGAACGGCATCATCTCTATGTTGCATGGAGTCAACCAACTTCTGGCCCCCGTCAGTTGTTATTCCAGCTCAGGAGGCTTTGACTACATCCCACAATTTATTTGCATTTGTTAGCATATTTGCTGTCCCCCCACAAGTTTCTATCTGATTAATGTCTGAGGATTGGGTGGTCACCCCAGAACCTCAATTTTGTTGGACTGGAACAAAGATTTTGCTGGTTTACTGGATTAGGGTGGTTGTCTTGTTAAAACACCCATTTTGAGGGCATTTGCTCCTCAGCATAAGGCAACATGACCTCTTCAAGTATTTTGATGCAAACTGGTCCCTGATCCCTGGTCTGCGGTAAATAGGCCGGAACCGTAGTAAGAGAAGCCTGCCCATATCATTGGACTGCTATTATATTGAACACAACTGTAAATACTGTTGACATCACCGCATTCTAGAGCCGTAGATATTCTGGATAGTTATAACACTGAAGACTGTTCTACTCATTCAAGGACGGCCGTGGGGTTCCCCCACACCCGCCAGGACCGCCACAGAGCTCGTCCACCACCGCCCCCCCCCCACGCATAACTGCCGATGCTGTAGAGCTGGTCCCTTCACTCCAGTAATGTGACCCATCCCCTCTCCCTCAGACTGACCACGTGACCCATCCCCTCTCCCTCAGACTGACCACGTGACCCATCCCCTCTCCCTCAGACTGACCACGTGACCCATCCCCTCTCCCTCAGACTGACCACGTGACCCATCCCCTCTCCCTCAGATTGACCACATGACCCATCCCCTCTCCCTCAGACTGACCACCTGACCCATCCCCTCTCCCTCAGACTGACCACATGACCCATCCCTTCTTCCTCAGACTGAATACATGACCCATCCCCTCTTCCTCAGACTGACCACATGACCCATCCTCCATCCTGTCTTACCACCAGTCAGTAATAAAGATTTCCTCTCGAGCCTGCAGCAGAGCATCCGCAACAGCAGAAAAATAACTGGCGCCATTAACAAACCTGGAGGGAGAAGGGAACAAGAAAAAAAAGGACATTGGCTCGGAGAGGTAAAAGGAGGAAAGTTGTGGTATGAATGGTTAGACTGGAGCTTCATCCTCACCATTTCACTTGGGTTTTACACCTCACTGGAGCATGAGCGTCAAACCGATGGAGACTGAGAAAGTCCTTCCCTTGTTCCTCAGCAATCTGAGTGATCTGCTGCTTCCACCACCGAGCCTGGCGATACCCACTGAACTTCACGATCAGCGTCCTGTAATATTCACAGACAAAATCAGCACTAGGTAGACTTCATTGGAAAAAAAAAGTGTGGAAGAAAAACAAAATATATTTTTATTTAACCAGGTATTTATGGTTCATCTTTATTACTTGGATCTTCCCAGGGTTCATTGCCCTTACAGTAGATCCCTTCTGGAATTTTGAAGAAGAGGAACGAGTTGGAGATAAGGTTCCCCACCCAAATCTCACAATCTGGGCTCTCCATCAATGGAGGCCAACCTTGGCTTTCGGCTACACAGTAAACACAGGGTCAAGACGACCATTAGGTGAAAGTAGACACCACCTGGGGTCCTCTTCATCCCAGACAGGAAGGGGGCACAAGGAGGCATGGAGCGGGCTGAATTTTCTACTGGGAGGGCACTATGTGCCTTATATTTTTAGGGCACCAGAATACATTGTCCCAGTCCTACTTGGATGTACTTGGGCTTAGAAACAATTAGTAGGTAAAGTAATTTCTAATGACAAGAACAGAGCTGAAGTGTTTCTGGGCATTATATAACTTGTATAAGGCATTAGTCACCAGTTTTTACCTTTTTAGGCTCCATCTCTAAATTTTTGAGTTGTCTCTAAACTGGTGGATGGAGACTAGCTGCTAGGAGGTCTCCCATCCTGCAAAAAGAAGAGGGAAAATCCTGTCCCCCCCCCCATATTTCTTAGGAGACTTCTCTATGATGTCTCCCATACCTGATACACAGAGGAGGAGATCCGCAGCCTATACTCATTTTGGGAGAGTAGCTGCTATGATGTTCCCTACACTGCACACACGAGGAGGAGATCCTGAGCCTATATTTTATAGGAATAGCTCTATGATTTTTCCTAAATGCACACACAGAGGAGGAAAATCCCCGCAGCCCCCCCCCCATATCTCTATGGAGATACTCTAGATTCTCCCATACCCCCCACACAAGGGAGGGGGATCGGAGCCTATTTTCTTTGGAATAGTGCTATGATGTTCCATAATGCACACACAGGAGAGAGATCCTGCTCCCCTCTTTTAAACTCTTAGGAGATGCTGCTATGAGTTCTCCCATACATGCATACACAGAGGAGGAGATCCCGCGCCTAATTCTTTAGGGAGTAGCTGTATGATGTATTCCCTACACTGCACACTAGAGGAGGATATCTGTAGCCTTATCTCTATAGGGCAAAGCGCTTGGTCTCCCATACACTGCACACAGAAGATCCTGCCCCCAATATCTCTATAGGAGATGAGCTGCTATGAATTCTCCGATACAGTGCACACATAGAGGAGAACCTGCCCCCTATATCTATATAGGATACGAGCTGAAATTATGTCTCCCATACACTGCACACACAGAGGAGGAGATCCTGCAGCCTATATCTCTATAGGAGACTAGCTGCTATGATGTCTCCCATACACTGCACACACAGAGGAGGAGATCCTGCAGCCTATATCTCTATAGGAGACTAGCTCCTATGATGTCTCCCATACACTGCACACAAAGAAGAGGAGATCCTGCTCCCCTCTCCATATCTCTATAGGAGACTAGCTGCTATGATGTCTCCCATACACTGCACACACAGAAGAGGAGATGATGCTCCTCTGTATCCCTATGTTAAACTCCCAAAAGCAGTATGGAGCGCACTATACAGCAGTACTCAGATTATGTTGTGTCTCCAGCACTTAGGGAGATTTACTAAAGCAGTTTCCTTAGATTGCCTGGCCTCCAACTTCCACCCACCCCCTCCTCTCTCCATAGACTTCTACGAGCTGCTGTGACCTGATACTTCAGTGAACTAACGTGTTTGAAAAGGACATTTCAGCAAATCTTCCTAAATGAATGTTAAGTTTTTGTGGGGTGTAGGAATAGGCATTTTTGTTTAGATAACATATGTTACAATGTTTCCTACACCCGCTTGTACTGTTGATTTAAAATGTACCTAAAAATACACAATATATTTTTCTAAAACAGTAAAACCAAAAATAAAACTAATACATTTAATGAATAAAAAAAAAAAAAAAAGCTTTCTTATTTTTTCATTCCTGCTTTTTCTTAGCTGCTCACGCAATAAAAAAAAAAAAAGAATCACTAAAAGATCCCATCTTTCAGAGTATGGAGGACATTGGACAGCAGTAAGGACAGTGAGACCATTACACAGATAAGATAAAAACCACTCACTATACAGCCAGCAACATCTCTGTGTAAATCCGCTTTTACTCCGCTCCACAAACTCGCACACAAGCAGCAGCATCTGGGACATAAGAGCAGTAAGGAGCAGTGGAGCTGGGAGTCCAGCCAATACTACAGTGAGATAAGACACTTGCTATACAGCTCACACCATAGTTCTGTGTCTTTGCCTCTCTTAATCCCCCTCCCCTCTCCATATACTTCTATTGGCAGCTGTAACCTGAGCTCTTCATGAAGCAGGAATATTATCTCACTTTCAAGATCGATTCCCATTGATTTAAGATGGAGTGAACAGGTAAGAAAGCAGAAAGAGCGGAGAAAAGGAGTCCGATTAAAGAATAAAGAAGCATTTTCCTCTTATATGATATCACAAAGTTTAATTTGTTTGTAGCATTAAAGAAGTTGTCTCAATACAGGCTTTCAGCCTACTTCAATGTGTCTGGCAGCATAGGATTTTTAAATTCAGGGACGTGCTTCTTTTCTGCCTCTTCTCCTCCCTCTTCCCCCCTCCCCTCAGCACACAGACAGCTCTCCTCCTCAGACTGCAGTAACTTCTATACAGCAGGGGGAGGGGGAGGGGGTTTGCTGCCAGAGTTAACCCTGTGTATGCCTGCCTAGATCTGCTGCTCACTGCTGAATCAGCTGCACTGTGCTGATGCTGAGCTCTTGCTGCTCCTCTCCACAGAGTCAGGAGACAGCAGGCAGAGAGCTGATCTATGAGTGTGGAGAGGTCTGTGAAGCTGTGTATGCTAATAGCAGAGCAAGGCAGGATGCAAGTGTTCCTATAGCCCCTGCTTAGCATACAAATCTCCACGGACATCTCAAGCAACAACAAACAAACCCTGTCAGAACAGACACAGGGCAGCTGTGAAGTGTGTTACTATAATCACAATGTGTCACTAATACAGCAGAGCAGGGACGGAGATGAACCGTTCACATGCCCCCCTGATCTGTTCTATTAGTATAGTCAGAGCTCCACAGACCCATCATGATTATAGTAACACACTTCCCTGCTGTCACATCCTACTGACCACAGATCAGCCTCACCTCTGCTCTCCTCAATCTGTGTAGAGAGCAGGAGGGAGCAGGCACACACAGGGTTAATCCAGCTACACAGACACAGAAGCCAGAGCCCTCCCCCTCCCTTACAAAAGTGTCACAAGTGGCCTCATACTGTGTGGGAGGGGCTCTGTGCTCTGGCTTGTATTGAGAAGCTGATGAGTCACCAGCACTGGCAGCCAGTGAGATAAAAATCAACAGGTCGGTGGCTATAGTGATTTGAGGAGGTGATGCGCTCCTACTACCAGGGATAACTCAAAATCAGTAGGACATTTGTAATGAACATATATTGCAAAGCTGCTTGTTTTTTTAAAGATCTTTTAATTAAAACCCAATCATTGTAGCGAGACAACCCCTTTAAGTTATTGAAAATTGTTATAAGTGGCATTACGGTTTAAGTAAAGTTTGTTGAAATGTCCGTGTCCAATTTATCAGGTCAATCATGTTCATTGATGCTCGTATGTATCGAAGTACCCCAGGTGATCTATGGGTCGTCTTTCACAAAATGTTCTGTATGGCCCAATGTCAGGCTGCAGCTTTAAAGCACTAGATTTTTTTTCTTCATTGAAGGTAGGTGTTACCGGATTACATACGTCTGCCTCACCCCACTAAAATAAGACCGGGGCCGGACACGGGGCGCAGCCCATGACGGGAGGCCCCACGTGACCCGGCACGCCGGTTCTGAGTCAGGGAAAGAAGGGGGGAGGTGGTGTTTACGTGCGCTGCGTGGGGGGCAGGGTATACAGACCACGCTCCCCGCGGTGCGGGAGCAGACACGTGGCAGGCAAGCGGAAGTGGGGGATTCGTGGGGGCGATAAGGGTGTTTGGCTATTCGGTGGTATAATTTGCGGATTCGCATGTAGTGGTGTCCCAGTGGCTATGGCGGGATGGGGTCCTTGGAGTCAGCGTATCTTGGTGGGGGGAGTCAGGTTCGTCTTGGCTCCCAATTTTGATGGACTGGTCTGGCGAAGGTGGGGACTCCACAGAGCAGGTTCCTTGGGAGGTGGTGAAGAGTGGTTAGCCACCTGAGGTGCCTTTTGGTGCCCTTGAACCGGGGGTGACGGTAGATGGAGAAAAGGAATGACAAGTTTTTTGCCAGACTGTAGTAGTAGGATCATAGCTTCAAGGAGCTCAGCTCCATTGTTCCTTCAGGGACGTTCAGGAATGTTTTTGGGAATGGTGTTGTTGGTGTGATAGATGCTGATATGCAGAGTTATATATATATTTCTACAGTTATTTATATTTTACATATTTGTTAATAAAATGGCTGCTGTGGCCAATTCATCCAACCCTGTTCCGGTGTCATTAGTTGGTGGTGGGGAGGGGTTTGGTATGGGGCGATGCCCTCCCGCAGGAGGAAAGGGGTTTGGGCGAGTTGGCTTTGAAGCGGCTAAGAGTATAGGCGCTGCTCAGGGTCAAGCGAGTTCACTGTTCTGTGAAAGGGCCTATGGGCTCGTATGTAGGTGCAGCTATTTGAGGGTTGAATGTTATACCTCCAAGTACTTATCCATGTAGTCAGAGAAGACGGTGGGGGGGGGGAGGGTGAATCTGTGGGTAGCGCACCCAAGACAAGCATATAGGACAAAGAGGAGGGGAAGGAAAGCGGAAGAAGCATCTGTGAAGGTTAGTGACTGGGTGACCAAATACAGCCCTCCTTGTACTTCATGATGGCCGACAGTGGCTACAGCTTCCTGTTCTGGTAGGAAGAGCAGCTCTGGAGCTCAAACACACTGAAACCAGCATAAGAATAAGGGAAAGATTCATGAGGGATGAAAAGCCTATTCTATCATCAGGGGGCAGCTGACGAGCCGCCGCCATCACTCCCTCTATTCCTCGTATGAAGAGCTTGGAAGGAAGACGCGTTAATCTATTTATTTTCACAGGACTGTCCGGGAGGAAGAAGCAGTGGGGAAGGGGTAACTCATTACACACGTCCTTATTGAGAATCTGGAGCTTCACACGCAGATTGTCCACGATCTCAGCACAAGGTCACTTGATTTCCAAGGATGGAAAAAAAAAAAAAAAAAAAGTATTATGCAAAGGAAACCCCCCCCACCCCCCTCCCCATCTCCTTCCTTCAGTGCTCGGGGTCTTGGCAGTGACCGGAGCTGGGATGGGCCGAAACACAAAGAGGAGAGCAGTCATCAATACCGCAATGCACTGAGGCACAGTCCGGGCTCATGCAGCGGGTTTAACCCTTTAAAGTTCTGCTGGAAAACTACAACTCCCTGATATGCTACAGCCGCACAATGCTGGGAAGAGTCGCCTCACAGGAGCTGGGAAGACACAGAGTCGGTTTGGCTACATCTAGAATAATAATTCAGGAGCACAGGACGGCCCCGCGAGTGTCGGCTCCGAAGGGCAGCTGGTAAACCTCGTGCACGACTCTCCATTCTGTTCTATGGGAGTTCCCGGTACAGGGCAGCGCTGTGGTCTCCCTTCAGTTCTATGGGAGTTCCCAGTACAGGGGAGCGCTGTGTTCTCCATTCTGTTCTATGGGAGTTCCCGGTACAGGGCAGCGCTGTGTTCTCCAGTCTATTCTATGTGGGTTAACAGTACAGGGCAGCGATGTGTTCTCCATTCTGTACTATGGGAGTTCCCAGGACACGGGAGCGCTGTGTTCTCCATTCTGTTCTATGGAAGTTCCCGGTACAGGGGAGCGCTGTGTTCTCCATTCTATTCTATGGAAGTTCCCGGTACAGGGGAGCGCTGTGTTCTCCATTCTATTCTATGGAAGTTCCCGGTACAGGGGAGCGCTGTGTTCTCCATTCTGTTCTATGGAAGTTCCCAGTACAGGGGAGCGCAGTGTTCTCCATTCTGTTCTATGGAAGTTCCCAGTACAGGGGAGCGCTGTATTCTCTCCATTCTGCTCTATGGAAGTTCCCAGTACAGGGGAGTGCTGTGTTCTCTCCATCCAGTTCTATGGGAGTTCCCAGTAAAGGCAAGCACTGTGTTCTCCATTCTGTTCTATGGGAGTTTCCAGTACAGGGGAGCACTGTGTTCTCCATTCTGTTCTATGGGAGTTCCCAGTACAGGGGAGCGCTGTGTTCTCCATTCTGTTCTATGGGAGTTCCCAGTACAGGGGAGCACTGTGTTCTCTCCATTCTGTTCTATGGGAGTTCCCAGTACAGGGGAGCACTGTGTTCTCTCCATTCTGTTCTGTGGGAGTTCCCAGTACAGGGGAGCGCTGTATTCTCCATTCTGTTCTATGGGAGTTCCAGTACAGGGGAGCTCTGTGTTCTCTCCATTCTGTTCTATGGGAGTTCCCAGTACAGGGGAGCACTGTGTTCTCTCCATTCTGTTCTGTGGGAGTTCCCAGTACAGGGGAGCGCTGTGTCCTCCATTCTGTTCTATTATTATTTATTATTTGTTTTAGAGCACCCTCAGTTCGAGCGCTGTACATTCGGGTTGCATACATAACATAGTTCAAATAACTACAAGGAAGACAGATTAATAAATAACTACTGGTACAGAAGGAGAGAGGTCCCTGCCCGTGAGGGCTTATAGTCTACAAGGGAGTTCTATGGGAGTCCCCAGTGTAGGAGAAGGGGAGGACAGAATGTTCACTCCCATAGAACAGAATAGAGAACCAGTGACACTTGTGCATGACTTTCCATTCTGTTCTATGGGAGACCCCAGTGTAGGAGAAGGGGAGGACGGAATGTTCCGCCGTGCTCGGAACCCCCATAGAACGGAATGGAGAGTCGTGCACAAGTGAGACCGGTTCTCCATTCTAAATTGAAACTTTGGAGGGCCGTTCCCAGCATAGATGAGGGCCCCGGTGGCGAGACCTGCAGCTGTCAGAATTTGGTGGAATATCCTATCTATATAGCATTAAAGTCTATGGAGGGAACAGCCCTGCCTTGTCCTGGTCCCAGAGCGGAGGGTTCCTGACAATTAACAATACAGAACTCCATGGGTTAAATACAGCAGCACAAAAAACAGACTACAAACCAATCGCCCTTGGGTCCTGTTCGCTTTTCTTATACATTTATGATGGACACCAGGAAAGCTTTTATATATGAAATAGATCTATAGGCTTCTAGAAGATTATACAGAGAAAAAAAAAAGATAGGATATGGAATAATGTAATAAACTACATGACAGGTCACAAAGTAAAAAAAAAAAAAAAAAAAAAAAACACACAAAAATATTCAAGCCTTCAAATCCTAAAAAAGGTTCTGTCTTTAAAGAAGTTTTTTTTTGTATTCCAAGAGTCGGGACTTTTTTTCTCCTCCATCAAAGTATCTGTATGAGGCTTGTGCTTTAAGCGAAATAAGTTGTATTTTTCAGTTCAGTACAAATAACTAATTCATAGTCTTTTTTTTGTTTTTGTTTTTTTTTTAAATATTAATCCTACCATTCTTTTTTTTTATATCCCCCCACCCCAGGATTTGCCATATGGTAAAGAAAATGACATTAACTTTATATTAAAGGTAAGTACAGATGGGAAGAGAATATGTTTGTGATTTGCAAAAACACTTTTTTTTTTTTTTTTTTTTTAAATGTTATTTTTGTCATAACGTTTCATGTCCCATAACTTATACGTTAACTGACGTAGCCTTATTTTTCCAATAAGTTTTTATTGGTAACATTTTTTGGGCACATATTTATTGAATTATTTTTTTTTATTAAAGGCCTTAATACAGGAAAAGAAAAAAAAAAATGATATCAGGTTGATGTTTTTTCCCTTCTTTCCCCAACAAATAAACAATTCCAGTTCTTTTATATTAATAATATATTACATTTTTGCATCCTGCAGGGTGCACGGCGGTACAATTTAGTGCAAAAATGTTTTTTTTTTAAATTACATTATTTGTGTTTTTTTCTTGTAGCACCATGCACGATGAATAAAGTCGTCCAATGTCATTCTATGGTTCATTATGCCCTTTCCTTTTTTTTTTTTTTTTTTCCTTTTCTTTTGAACAGAATTTTTTTTTTAATAATCTTAGCAATATCAAAAAAAAAAAAAACAGGGTTGCTTAAATAATTGTTGAGGGAGGAACATTGTTTTGAAAAGGTTTAGTTAAAGGGGTCCTCCTGCTACTACTTTCCAGTGCTGCAACTTTGAGGTAACCCTCTCAGAGAATGAGGAGGGTAGCACTTGCGGCTGTCCTCCTCATTCATTTCTATGGGAGTTCTAAATATACCCCATGCACCCTTTCCAAAACCAAATCAATGGGCAGGACAGCCACAAGTGCCGCCCTTCTGATTTTCTGAGATGGTCGAGGGACAATAGGTGGCTTGAAGCGCCGACCCAAAAAATTTGGTTTTGTATCCCATTTTGGGAAAGTTTTCATAGGGTCAGGCATTGGGCCCCGCCTCGGGTTTTTTCCCCATGGCCAGCCTGAAAGCTTTTGTTAGGCTCCTAGTGGCCCCCAGAAAACCCCATTACCCGCCTGAGACCACATAAAGGGTTTTTCCAAATGGCAAACGGGGGGAGCCAACCCCCCAACGCCCAAAACTTTTAACCCACCCCACTGGATCTTTCTTTGATGTAAAGTAGTAAAAAAATTGGCCTTAAAAGGGGGTTTGTCCATTTTAATTTAATCTGTATGCAACAGAAAATCACAATTTACATGCAATTTTTTTTTTTACCCACGGGTTACAATTTTTGGGGAAAGGTTTAAATTTTAAAAAAAAACAAAAAAAATTTTTTCAACTTTTTTTTTTAAAAATTTTTTAGGTTTTTATATTTTTTTGTAAAATGGTAGCAACAGGAGGTTTTTCAGTTTTGTTTTTTTATATATATTTTTTTTAAAATTTCTTTTAACTTGTTTTTTAAAACCCCCCTTGGGGTTTACTTGCCCCACTGGGCCTAGGGGTGGCTTGATAAAGTTTGCGTAGAAAATACTGCAGAACATGGAAAATTAAATGCCCCTTTCCCCATAAATCTTCGGGGTTTAATAGGATATAGGATGGAGCATTTGTGGCCCCCGGGTTTTAGCACTGTTGCCTTATGTTTGAATTTCACTAAGGACAACACCCTTGCAAGGATTTCAAAAGTTTTTTCCCCTTTGTTGCAGATCCCACAAGTGGAACCCGCCCCTATCACACATTGAGAACATATACTTTCCAAATATTTTTAAAATAGAAAAAGGGGAAATTTCCCCCCTTTAAAAAATTTGGGGGTGGCGGTCGACAAATTTTTTAAACGTACAGGCCCGGGGCCCTATTCAATAAAAAGCCTGTGCAAAAGTGGCACCCTGTAAAGGAATTTTCCCAGCTGCGAAAGTGGAGCTTTCCATGCCCGTGTATACAGGTGCCTCAGAAAACGCGGTAAAACAAAGACGGGTTTGGAGGTTGGGCAAAGGAAGAAAAAAATTTTTTAAAAATAAATTTAGGGAACACCCCAAAAAACCAACTTTTAGCCCCACCCAGATCACACTAAAAATTAATTCCACCTTTGTAAAAAAAATTGACATTTTCTAAATAAAAAAAAAAAAAAAAAAACTTATTTTAGGTTGACATTTGTTTAAAAATTAAAAAAACTTTTTTTTTTTTTTTTTTTTTTTAACCAGAACACTAGAGAAAATAGTAAAAAATAAATAAAACAAACATGGTTTAAAAAAAAAAAAAAAAAAAAAAAAAACACCACAGGTAACAACCCCCTTTCCCAAAGTGGCCTTACAGCGTGAGCAAATTGTGTCACTATCATCTTTGGGTCAATAGTCAAAGTCGGCAATTTTTCCGTTACCCGAAAATTTAGTTATCGCCGGACCATTAAAGTCTTGGGAAAAGCAAAAAAAACCTTTCCCCATTCTTACCCCCAAAACAAGGCGGGGAAAGAAAGCGGAAATTTAAATCACCCACAACATTCAAAGGGGATACTGCTAAAAATTTTAAAAAAAACAAAATTTGGGGTTTTATAAAAGCCCCCAGAAAAAAAGCCCACAGCCCAAATTCACAAATCCCTGTTTGAACCACAGTGCCCATTAAAACCGCTTTTACCCCCCAAATTAAAAAAGTGCCAGAAGGGCAGTATGTTTTGGAACCATCAGGGTTACTTGAAAGGAAATTGAATACCCCCCGCCCTGGAACCAGCATGCGGGTTGTTTTAAAAAACCACTAAAAAAACGGGTTTGGGCGACGTTTTTCCCTTTCCCTTAGTTTCACAGGGTCCTGACCCAGCGATGACAGGCCTAAAGGGTCCTGAAAATGCCCGGACCGCTGGATGCGTGTTGTCGCCAGCACGGGAAAAGGAGCCCCCTTCTCTCAAACCCCCAACCCCCTAAAACCCCCTTCTTTGTTTTTCGCCTTACCACCTGCTTTGCCCCCTTGTTCAAAATTTAAAAAAATTAGAAGGTAGGGAAGAGTTTTTGAAGCCCCTTTTATTAAAAAGACCAAACCCCTAAGCAATTTTTAAAAAACCCCCCAAATTTTCCCTTCAGCCAATTTGGGAAATTAAAAAAATGAATTGTTTCTATGAAATACCTGTGAAAGGGCGGTTGGGGGGAAGAACCGTAAAAAAAACCTAAAACATGTTCACCCTTTCCCGGTCCCGGGTTTAAACAACTGCCCAGTAGGAAAGGAATTTAATATTTTTCAACAAAAATAACAAGTGCGCTATCGGGCCCCAAAAATTTAATTTTCAAAAGACCCGGCAAAAAAAATTTCAAAAGTTCCCACAGTTTAAAAAAGGGTTTTTCCCTTTGCAGAAATGACAAACGAGAACATTTACTAGAAAATTTCGTATCCTAATGAAAACTAAAGGTGGCTTTTTTGAAAAAAAAACGGGCTCCCAACGAAATAAAAGGAAACAAATTAAATCTCAGGTCAGGGGTCCCGGGGCCAAAAAAGTGGTAAAAAAAATGCTTTTTTCAAGAGGTTCAAAGAAAGAGTCTGGGCTGAAAACCAATTTTCACTCTCCTTTCCCAAAAAGGCCCGCCCGTGTTCCCCCCCTTTCCCCCCCCCGTGTTCGCTCTTTTTCTAACTAAAGCTAAAATTTTCCTAAAAATTCCTCCCTATGTTCAAAATGTTAAAAGCTTAAAAGCTAGCCCTGTTTTAAAAAGATAAAAAATTGACCCTTGAGCTGTTTTGAGAGAGACCTATAACACTCCGGGTCTAAGGGGGAGACATTTGAGGGCACGAATTTTAAACAGGAAACCGCTGTTCTATGTAAAACGAGATAAATGTGATTTTTCCCGCCAATGAAAAACCAAAGGGCTCACAGTCAGGGACGGGGGGGGGCCCCACCCAGCTCACCCCTTGCCTATGCCTAACTGATTTGGGGGCCCCCAAAAATAAACGGGAAAGCGCCAAAAAAGGCGGTTTATTAATATATTATGCGCAGATTTTTCCCCCTAAAATATCCGTGATGGGAAAATTTTCCCCGATAAAACCTAAAAAAACGTGCCGATTTTAACTTTAACGATTATAATCACTCATCCCTAGTTACTCCAAACAAAAGTTTGGGGGCTTTAATTTCCCCCGATTCCCCCCCGATCGTCACCACCCCTTAACCAAAAAAATTTTTCCCGGATGCGCCCCCGGTATTTAGCCCCAGTTTTTTTCTTGCCAACCCCCAAGTTTTAAATTCAGATCAAAAAAGGAAACAAAGGGAAAAATTTTCCCCCGAATCGGTTTTAAAGGGAGGGGGGGAAAGGGGAGTCTTTCACCACCCCCAAACCTCAGTGGGATGTAGAGGACATGGTCAAGGTCAACACACGACATAAGAAGAGTGAGGTGATATCATAGGAAGACCGTACAGTACAGGAGCGAGAACAGTTATAACGAAGTATGGGAAGATGTAGATGTGGGGAAAAAAAAACACGACTCACCCGGTAGAGTGAAGGAACGAGAGAAGGAGAAGAAGAGAACGATGGTGGAGAGAAGGAAGAAGAAAACCCCTTTTGTAAGGATAATGAGGGCGAAGGGACGGCAATGGCCCAAAAAAGTCAAAATGGAAGCGTGTAGTCCCCTACAGAAAGAGCCCAAGCCCAATAGCCAGAAGTCCCCCCTCCCCCAAAGGTCTTCGGATTCCATTTGGTTGACCAGGATTGGGGAAAACCCCAACCCCAAACCCCTTAAAGCAATACCCAAATCTGAAACAATTTCAGGGGCCCTGGAGCAGGGCACCAATGCCGGGGAGAATGTAGCATCCGAGAAAGAGGAGGCCTAATTATCTTCTCGAATACTGTTCTAGATGGCAACATTGTAACATATATCTAAGTCAATGGCCCCATGGGGAACCAAACAAAAGGCGACTTGACACAACCCTAGTTTATAATGAAAAAAAAAAGAGGGCAAAAATAATATTTTGGCACAACCAAAAAATTTTTAAAATTATTTAAACAAAATACGGGTAACAAACCCAAAAACTTTCCCAAAACCCAAGTACATAAAAGATTTCTGTAACCCCGGTTTGCTAAAAGGGGATTCCCAGCCCCCCAATCCCCCAAATGAAAAAAAGTGCCAACGGAAACCCCACATAAATGGGGTTTTTAACCCCTTATGCCCACTTTGCAAGTATTTTTAAACTGATCCCCATTTTATATATGAATAATGTTATATTGTATTATACTTGATATATAGGGTATTTTTTCTATATGGGGTTCTATAGGCACTTTGGTATATCAGAGTTCCACCCAGCAATTAGTTTGAGAGTCATCTACACGGGCTGCTTGTCTACTATATGTGCCTATGCACCATGCATATATTTTTTATGAAGATTTAAATACATTTTTGTGCTTTTAACTGCTATATATTGGAATTGCTGGATCGTTTTTCGTTTCATTCCACCCAGCAATACGTCACATGTAATAAGGTGCCTACAGAACCCCACATGTGTGTTACTTGCGTGACAGGCATAAGGGTATTTCTGACTGATGCCCTATTATACAATGAATAATGTTATATTGTATTATGCTCGATTTATAGGTTATATAGGGTATTTTGTCTTTGTGGGGGTAAGATTACATGTGGGTTTGTAGCACTTTATTACATGTGGGGTTACATTCCCGGGTTTGGAATTTCTGATATACAAAAGGGGCCCACGAACCCCCGTGTAATACTTACCCCCAAAAAAGAAAAATACCCTAATAACCTAAAATCAAGCAAAAATAAAATTTAAACTTATCTATTCCCCAACTTTTAAACATTGCAAAGGGGGACACAGCAGGCCACGCCTCCAAACCCACACCCAAAAATTTGACATCAACCAAGACACACTCTAACCTCGCCCATACACAACATGCCAATTTTTTAGACCACAGGTGTCAATGGGGCCCTCCAGCTTTTTGGGAAACTACCCCCATCATCCCACTAAATTTATAAAATGCTGATGGAGTTTAGTTTTCCCCAACAGCTGGAGGGCTGCAGTTTGACACCCCTGTTTTAGACAGCCAAAAAGGGACACATTTTCAAGATCACATTGTATCCAATGATGAAATATTAAGTATGTTGTTGTCTAATATATATCTAGGAAACAGATACTTTTTAAAGCAAGATATTCAGTTTATTGATGTAAATGTATTTCCCAAATGAAAAAGAGGGACATTTATGGAGCGAAGAGGGACAGAGTTACAAGGGTTAAAAATAGGGACTGTCCCACCAAAACAGGGACACTTTTGAGGTATGCATTATTCATGGCATAATAGGGCATCAGTCAAAAATACTTGCATGTCAGGCATAAGGGTAACACACATCATGTGGGGTCCTGTAGGCACTTTATTACATTTGGGGTATTGGTGGCTGGATCTCTGATTTACCAAACCGGTTACAGAGTCTTCATGTGGCTTGGGATTTGAATGTTTTTGGGGTTTGTTACCTGTATTTTGTAAGTAATAAAATTACATTGGTTGTGCAACTATTATATTTGCCCTCTTTTTGTTTCTATTCATAAACTAGATACTAGTGCATCTCAAAAATTTAGAATATCACTGAAAAGATCATTGATATCAATAATTTAAGTCCAATAGAGAAAGCCACATATTGTATGGACTCATTGCAGTATGAATTACAAGGTTTCATATAGTACCTGTGTGAGCCCTATAACAAATATAGAGAGTCCTGGAGAACCCCTTTGATTTTCAATGATATTCTAATTTTTTGAGCTGTGTGTATGGTTCACCCTGTACATTGACTTCTATTTACATGGGCTGTGGACCCTTGGTTAGCACCTGTTTAATTAGGTGGTGCCCACTTTCCTCGCGTTAATGTTAACATATCTATTTTAGCAATGGGGGGAGGGGGCAGGTTGGCTAGAACTGGGGAGTAGAATATTTTAGTAGATTTCTATATATTAACCACAAGAACTAATGAACTGCTGGGCTCGCCTGTTCCTCACAGTAGATGAGCCATGTGGATGCAACGGCAAGAAGGTTGGAACCATGAGAGTCAGGATAAACCAGGAACCTTAACACATGCAATCAGGAAGGTGGACTGCACGAAGGTCAGATGAGGACTATAGATCTCCACAACACTTACAGAGACCCAATATGCAAGCTAATGAGTGTAAGCTACAATTTCTATGTTTTCCTGTAATTTTACAACTTTAATGAAGAACGCAATAAACCTCCACTTTTTTTTTTTTTTTTTCAACTTATTGTAAGTTCTCCTGTTATATCTTGAAGAAAATAGAGATGTGTATCCTACATTTCAAGCTCCATCTAAATATATGACAGAGCAGACCAAAAGATGCTATTCTGATATTATTCTACAATCAAAGAAATATATTTTTAAAAATGCCAGCAAAATCCTAAAGAACCACCCTGCCCATTTGCTTCAGATGGGACTGTGGTATACTGAAGGGCAGGGGTAGTTTTATCTACATAGATCCCTCAGTCAAGGGCTGGCAGAGTAGACAGGTCTACTTCATGGAGGCTGAGGTTGCAGGATCACTCACAGAACTGGGAATGTATTGGCTTCTGGGAAAGTTTTACCTTTTTGACCAGCGGTAACAGATTTGGTGATGGCCGAAACAGTTGAGACCTTGAATTCGATGACCACCCGATCTCTTCAGTATAAAACCCTCCCTAAAAATACAGCGAAAATTTGAAAACAAATTTGGGGACCAAGGCAATTGTTGTTTAAGTGTCATCTTTTTGGGTCTTCAAAAAATAAAATTTACAACACAGACTGATACTAAAGGTGGCAGAGCAACACTGTGGGTGGCAAAAGAACGATGCACCCAACCCTTGTATGACAGGACAAAGACGCGCTATTCGGGTACTGGACAATGGCCCCATCCTTAGGGGCCGGGTCAACTATAAGTGGTCTATATTCCCCCCCTTATAGAAATATTGTAATGTTTTGCATTGCGATTAGGGTGTGTAATGTGCTCTACACTATCTGCAGGTATTAAGAACATACCTACAATGTTGGTTCCTGACACAAGATGCCACTATTGCACCATAAATGAAATAGAGAGGCTGTAAAAAGGAACAAACAGTTGGGCGAACCACATGGAAGGCATGGAGGGTCTGGGGAACCTGTGCAGCTTAGCCACAAGACTATAGGGCTCAGAAAGCTGCTGCTGTAATACAGGACCTGGAGAACAAAACATAAAACTTTCTCCATCTGTTGTTGGTTTAAAAACATCTGTGTTAGGTAAGGCTACACAAAAACATACTATCTATATGTAATGCAATGTATGTATAGTATGCCTGGTTTCTGTCACTATAGTAGAAGACTATATAAAGAGACTGTAAGCAGGAAGTCAATCAGTGTGTGGCAGAGACCACATGTAGAGTCTAGTAAACCTGTGCAGCGCAACTCAGGACACCATAGGGCTCCAGGAGTCGGCTCCGATAATAAAGGACCTCAAAAACTGTAACAAGAGCGCAAATGCAGTAAAATTTACAGAGATGCGCTGACATTTGGATTAAGGTGTATGACAATATACTATCGGTATGTAATGCAATGTGTTTAAAGTACCTGCAAGCTGGGTTCAGAACTAATGCGCTTTAGCTCCATACCATGTATAGGGCGTAGGCAGAGGGGTAAATTCAAACCTTGGGCCCCGGTGCTAAAAATGAAATGGGGGCCCCCCAGTTACCATGCACCTTTTTCAATCGGGATCTTTTATGTGGGAGGAGGGATTTTGGGCCCCCCAGGCTGTGGGCCCGGTACGACTCTACCCATCACCCCCCGTACTGCCCCTGGCTGTAGCAGGGAAATCAAACATGTGTGGCTGAGCCCACATGGAGGGTTTGGTGAGCCAACACAGCTCAATCAGAAGAAATAGAAGTTTGCACTTGGTAAGTGTGTGTACAGCAAGTACAGCGTGACATGCTAAAGGAGGCCTAAAAATGCCTTATTTTTGTGTAATTTCAGGGTGCATGGGCAGCAGGGGTGACAGCACAGAGCTAGGATACCACTGAGCTGCATAGCCTCATGAAACCTAGGAAGGAGACTAAGATCCAACCATAGGGTATAACTGTAAATTGGAGAGGTACAGGAGTATAGGTGCAACTCTGCCAATAACTTGGGGAAAAATGTGGTAGAGGACATCAACCTTCAAGGGTACAGGCAATGACACCAAAGAGCTTGTGGGGTTCCTGATGCGGGTGGAGCCATCCCAATAACTGTCGACAGGGCATATTGTGGTAGGGGGACGCCAACCATTAAAGGTACAGGGAAGTGACGGGACAGCTGTCAAGGGCACAATACACACCATCTCTTGAAGGCACAAGACAAAGACAACCCTTGAAGGCCTCAGGGCAATGACACCAACTCTTGAGGGCACAAGTCATTGAATGTTGTGGTTTCAGTAAGTAAGTGTTGCTCACCATTACCTGAAACCCTATGTACTCAAAATCCTTTTGCCCCAAGGTCTGTAATGAAGGAGAGCTGACTGACCTCCAGAAACTCCATCTGTAAGAGAGACATGTAGAAAGGTGTGGACATCTGACCTGGTCAATCACCCTACACCTATCAGTCTATGGACCCAAAATTTCTCCAGCGTTCTAGCCGTGCAGTCACCCTAAGGTCCCATTCACATCACGATTACTGGCTCCATCACAGGTATCCATTGGGAATAGGTAAGCCAATCGTACCTCAGGGGAACCATAGAAAACTATAGGGCAAAAACAGTTTCCGACTCCTTTAGCTTTATTTTTCCTTTGAATGCGCTTTATTTGCTGGACGGGTGGTAGACCGAACTTTTGTGTCCCACACGTAACACACAGACACTCGGGAAAGTCCAAAAGAGAGTAAATTCGCCCTATAGTCTCCTGTGGCTTCACTACCAGTTTCAAGATACTTTATTCGCGGTATCCCTATGGATACTGGAGCTAGAAGCGAGGTGTGAATGGGACCTAATAGTCTTATGACACCAGCTTGGAGACCAGAAATGCACCAAGTACACTGCTGCTGGGGGCTCTACACATATGGAAGCTCTTGTGCTTGTTGAGATCTGTCCCGTTATTTTAATTGCATGTCTTGAAGGGATGTCCCCACCATAGACCTTGTTGGTGCATCGATGGGAAAAGCCATCAAAGTCTGATAGTGGTGGGACCCCTGAAAGTGTTGGCTCAGAATTGAGAGCTGGTCACACTTACACACGACTGTCTATTCTGTTCTATGTGAATTCCCAGTACAGGGGGAGCGCTGTGTTCTCTCCATTCTCTTCTATGGAAGTTCCCAGTACAGGGGAGCACTGTGTTCTCTCCATTCTCTTCTATGGGAGTTCCCAGTACAGGACAGCGCTGTGTTCTCCATTCCGTTCTATGGGAGTTCCCAGTACAGGGGAGCGCTGTGTGCTCCATTCTCATCTATAGGAGTTCCCAGTACAGGGGAGCGCTGTAGTCTCCATAATCCTCTATGGGAGTTCCCAGTACAGGGGAGCGCTGTGTTCTCCATTCTCCTCTATGGGAGTTTCCAGTACAGGGGAGCGCTGTGTTCTCCATTCTGTTCTATGGAGTTCCCAGTAACAGGGGAGCGCTGTGTTCTCCATTCTGTCTATGGGAGTTCCCAGTACAGGGGAGCGCTGTGTTCTCCATTCTGTTCTATGGGAGTTCCCAGTACAAGGGAGCGCTGTGTTCTCTCCATTATATTCTATGGGAGTTCCCAGTACAGGGGAGCGCTGTGTTCTCTCCATTCTCCTATATGGGAGTTCCCAGTACAGGGGAGCGCCGTGTTCTCCATAGAACAGAATGGAGAGCCGTGCACAAGTGTGACCGGCTCTCCATTCTGAGGCGACACTTTTGGGGACTCGTTCCCAGGATAGGGGCAGGGTTTTAATCTCTATCAGACTGAAGGCATATGCTATCACAGTGCCATCAAAGTCTAATGGAGGAAGCACCTATTTGCGGCATAGAAGCTGCAGGTCACCACACATCGAAATACTTAAAACGCTACAGGAGCCTCTGGAGATGAAGGTTCCTTTCCTCTTTCCATGACCCTGATCTACAGAAAAGGGGAGAGCCGCTGCTGGAGCCCAACAATGAGAGCGAGCTTCAGCTATTCTAATAATTGTTTTTGTGGTCATCTTATGACATAGGAGGAACTCAAGCAATATCTTAGGAGGTCCACAAGCAGTAGCCACCATCTTCTGCAAGAAGGGACAGGGGCAATGCTAAGAGCAGAACCTCTTTGTATATAAAGATTTTTGAGAAAAAAAAATAAGGGATGAGAAACACCGTCCCCTTCATGTTAGTGGGGCAGCTCTCCACTTGTCTTGGAAACATGAAAGCAATGAGTGTAGGCTTCTTTAGCCGAGGCCCCAGAGGTAGACCTAGATATCGCCATGTGGCTCCTGCATTGTATACAGGGAAGAGCAGAGCGTATATGGGTAGACCGCCACCTTCTGAAGACTATGTTGGGCTAGCAATGCTCGGCCGGGTCCAGCCCGCTCTCACCATGGCATGGTAGTTTCGGTAGAAGGCCTTGGCCAGCAGCACATTGAGGTATTCCGCAAGGTACTTCTGCAAGAAAGAAGAAAAACACATGGGAACGTAATAGGAGAACCCGGCTGAGACCCCCAGGAGATACCAGTCCAGGTAGAGACACAGCAGTGTATCCAAGCCCATCATGTGTGATACTGCCCGCATAGCTGGGGTATCTAAGACTATCAGATAATTAAACACAAACCTGTTTACTCGAGGTCCGTCTTGAATAGTCCCCCGAGGCGTGAGGCAGGGAGGGCATTTCTTCGGAGGTGGTCTCAGCTCGGGACCTGGTCACGGCAAATCTGGAGATAGAAGGACATATAGAGGCTCAGACTGGCCCAAACGGGAGCAGGGAAAACCCCCGGTGGGCCTCTGGGATTGGAAGGCCTGGGGCTCCTTCTGAGTAAGGCAGAGAAAGAAGCAAAATGTAAGAGGCCTGTGCCGTTGTGCAACCAAGTAGCTCTAGAAGAGGTCCCAAGCGCCGTCTTCAACGTTGGTGGGCCCCAAGGCGCCATCTTCAATGGCGGTGGGCCCCAAGCGCCACCGTCAACCGCGGTGGGCCCCAAGGCGCCACCTTCAACGGCGGTGGGCCCCAAGGCCCCCCTTTCAACGGGGTGGCCCCAAAGGGCGCCCCCTTTCAACGGCGGTGGGCCCCAAGGCGCCACCTTCAACGGCGGTGGGCCCCAAGGCGCCACCTTCAACGGCGGTGGGCCCCACGGCGCCATCTTCAACGTTGGTGGGCCCCACGGCGCCATCTTCAAAGGCGGTGGGCCCCAAGGCGCCATCTTCAACGGCGGTGGGCCCCAAAGCGCCATCTTTAACGGCGGTGGGCCCCAAAGCGCCGTCTGCAACCTGGGCAGGCCCCAAGCGTTGGCTCCACTTGGGGGGTGGTCGGGGGGAAAAGCTTCCCCAAAGGAGGGGGCTCCAAACTCACATCTGAGGGACCCCGAAAACAAAATTTATTCGGGACGGGCCTCAGAATCAACCCACTGGGCTCCCAAGGGACCCCATCAACACCTACCAAAAGGCCTTGCTAAAACACCTAAACAAGAACCCCTGGACTTCTACACGATCTTGACCAAATTTCGGGGACCCAAAAAGAAAAAATCCAAATGAGGCAAAAGGGGAAAAAAGGGTCCTACGACCCATCGTAGGAGCCTACAACATGGAGTGTGGGGCCACAGCTCAGGGGCCACAATCACAAGGAAGGGGTTCTTTAAGAGACTATGACAAACATAGACACAACTAAAACTAACCAAACCCCCGGGAGAGCCCGGGGCGACCCCGCCCCGACACCATGGTCCATTACACCGGACACCGGCGCCTCTTACCGGGAGAGCGGGTTGAGGGGCAGGAGGGAGACGAATATTTTGTGTCTGAGGAGATCCCGGTGCAGCTCCTGGAAATGCTTGAACTTCTTCTTAATGCTCCATTGGAACGGCCCATGTGTGAGGGATATGGAATATAGAGTGCTGGTCCGAACCTGCAGAGGAGAGGGCGAGACATTACACCCCAAACAGCACCAGCTATAGACTCACAGCTGTCCATCACCCTGCAAGAGGAGGAGCCTCAGAGCCCCCTTCTGTCTATCACCCTGCAGGGGGAGGAGCCTCACAGCTCCCTTCTGTCTGTATCACCCTGCAGGAGGAGGAGACTCATAGCTCCCTTCTGTCTATCACCCTGCAGGAGGAGGAGGAGACTCATAAACCCCCTTCTGTCTGTATCCCCTGCAGGGGGAGGAGACTCATAGCTCCCTTCTGTCTGTATCACCCTGCAGGGGGAGGAGACTCATAGCTCCCTTCTGTCTGTATCACCCTGCAGGAGGAGGGGGAACTCATAGCCCTTCTGTCTGTATCCCCCTGCAGGGGGGGGAGACTCAACTCCCTTCTGTCTGTATACCCCAGGGGGAGGGGACTCACACCCCTTTTTGTCTGTACACCCTGCGGAGGAGGAACCATAGCCCCTTCTGTCTGTAAACCCCGCGGGGGAACCATACTCCCTTCTGTCTGTATCACCCTGCAGGGGGGGAGGAACTCAAGCTCCCTTCGTCTGTATCACCCTGCAGGGGGAGGAGGAGACTCATAGCTCCCTTCTGTCTGTATCACCCTGCAGGAGGAGGAGACTCATAGCTCCCTTCTGTCTGTATCACCCTGCAGGGGGAGGAGACTCATAGCTCCCTTCTGTCTGTATCACCCTGCAGGAGGAGGAGACTCATAGCTCCCTTCTGTCTGTATCACCCTGCAGGGGGAGGAGACTCATAGCTCCCTTCTGTCTGTATCACCCTGCAGGGGGAGGAGACTCATAGCTCCCTTCTGTCTGTATCACCCTGCAGGGGGAGGAGGAGACTCATAGCTCCCTTCTGTCTGTATCACCCTGCAGGGGGAGGAGGAGACTCATAGCTCCCTTCTGTCTGTATCACCCTGCAGGGGGAGGAGACTCATAGCTCCCTTTAGGGTAATCTCTGTCCCTCTCACCTTAGAGCCGGCGGTGTAGCGCTCGGTCTGTAATATGTTTGCAGTTACGGGGACGCCCTTCAGGAATACTGGCCCTTGATGCTTCAGTGGCTTCCGGTCATAGACAGTGAGGAAAGAGCCGAGATGAGCGTCTGGAGAGAGAAGAAATATTATAAGAGGCAGCGCCAACAAGAGGGCGTAACCCGGGCACCCAGCGCGGGCACGGAGGTCACATGTCTGGTGAGAGCACAGCTACAGGCAGAGTCAGTCACCACCATAGGGATCTGCTTGAAAATACACTGCCATTAACTATGGAATACTAATAATACACCACCCAGTCACATTATTATGACCACCTCTGACTGAACATCAGCAGCACATAGCTCAGGAAGGAAGTCACATGTGGTGCGCTGGGTTGGTGGGTATATAAGCTGTGATAGGCCGCCTTACCCATGACAGCAGCGGGAAATTAGTGTGCATAGAAACTATCAGAGTTGGGATGATTATGGGATTTCGGCTCAGGGTGGCAGTATCTCTGACCTGTTAACAGCTGCTGTGGTGAAAGTATTGTGAGCGGAGCAATGGCGCCAATGTGAATACGACGTGGAAGGTGGACAGAACTGCAGGGGAGCAGCTCACCTCCATAATGACCCCAGGGGAAACCAGACGTGTGTCTAATACAACAGCGAACCCTACTGTGTATGGGGCCCTGGAGAAGACGGATGTCTATACACCTCTGATAACCCTACTGTGTATGGGGCTCCAGAACAGACGTATGTCACTGCACCTCTGCAAACTCTATTGTGTATGGGGCCCCGGAGCAGACGGATGTCACTGCACCTCTGCTAACCCTACTGTGTATGGGGCCCCGGAGCAGACAGATGTCACTGCACCTCTGCTAACCCTACTGTGTATGGGGCCCCGGAGCAGACAGATGTCACTGCACCTCTGCTAACCCTACTGTGTATGGGGGCTGGTTCTGACGTCACTGCACCTCTGCTAACCCTACTGTGTATGGGGCCCTGGAGCAGACGGATGTCACTGCACCTCTGCTAACCCTACTGTGTATGGGGCCCCGGAGCAGACAAATGTCACTGCACCTCTGCTAACCCTACTGTGTATGGGGCCCCGGAGCAGACGGATGTCACTGCACCTCTGCTAACCCTACTGTGAATGGGGCCCCGGAGCAGACGGATGTCACTGCACCTCTGCTAACCCTACTGTGTATGGCCCCGGAGCAGACGGATGTCACTACACCTCTGCTAACCCTACTATGTATGGGACCCCGGAGCAGACGGATGTCACTGCACCTCTGTTTAACCCACGTGTATTGGGCCCCGGAACAGACAGATGTCACTGCACCTCTGCTAACCCTACTGTGTATGGGGCCCAGTGGAGAAATATGTCACAGCACCTCTGCTAACCCTACTGTGTATGAGGCCCCGGAGCAGACGGATGTCACTGCACCTCTGCTAACCCTACTGTGTATGGGGCCCCGGAGCAGACGGATGTCACTGCACCTCTGCTAACCCTACTGTGTATGGGGCCCCGGAGCAGACGGAGGTCACTGCATCTCCTGCAACCCTACTGTGTATGGGGCCCCGGAGCAGACGGATGTCACTGCACCTCTGCTAACCCTACTGTGTATGGGCCCCGGAGCAGACGGATGTCACTGCACCTCTGCTAACCCTACTGTGTATGGGGCCCCGGAGCAGACGGATGTCACTGCACCTCTGCTAACCCTACTGTGTATGGGGCCCCGGAGCAGACGGATGTCACTGCACCTCTGCTTAACCCTACTTTGTATGGAGCCCTAGAGCAGACGGATGTCACTGCACCTCTGCTAACCCCACTGTGTATGAGGCCGTGGAGCATACGGATGTCACTGCCCCTCTGCTAACCCTACTGTGTAATGGGGCCCCAGAGAAGACGGATGTCACTGCACCTCTGTTTAACCCTACTGTATAGGGGGCCCCTGGAGCAGACGATGTCACTGCCCTCTGCAAACCCTTTACTGTGTATGGGACCCCCGGAGCAGACGGATGTAAACTGCACCTCTGCTAACCCTACTGTGTATGGGGCCCCGGAACAGATGGATGTCACTGCACCCTGCTAACCATACTGTGTATGGTGCCCTGGAGCAGACGGATGTCACTGCCCCTCTGCAAACCCCTTTCTGTGTAATGGGGCCTGAAGCAGACGGATGTCACTGCACCTCTGCTAACCCAATTTGTGTAGGGGGCCCTGGAGCAAAACGGATGTCACTGCACCTCTGCTAACACTACTGTGTATGGAACCACGGAGCAGACAGTTTGTCACCGCACCTCTGCTAAACCCTACTGTGTAGGGGGCTCCGGAACAAGACGAATGCCCACTGCACCTCTGCCTAACCCTACTGTGTATGAGGCCCCGGAGCAGACGGAGCACTGCACCTCTGCTAACCCTACGTTTTATGGGGCCGGACGAGAAACGGAGTCACTGCACCTGCTAACCCTACTGTGTATGGGGCCCCGGAGCAGACGGATGTCACTGCACCTCTGCTAACCCTACTGTGTATGGGGCCCTGGTAGACAGATGTCACTGCACCTCTGCAAAACCCTACTGGTATGGGGCCCCGGTGCAGACGGATGTCCACTGCCCTCTGCTAACCCTACTGTGTATGGGGCTCCGGAGCAGACGATGTCACTGCACCTCTGCTAACCCTACTGTATGGGCCCCGGGAGCAGACGGATATCACTGCACCTCTGCAACCCTACTGTGTATGGGGCCCCGGAGCAGACAGATGCCCACTGCACCTCTGCTAACCCTACTGTGTAATGGGCCCTGGAGCAGACGGTGTTACTGCACCTCTGCTAACCCACTTGGTATGGGGCCCCGAGCAGACGAATGTCACTGCACCTCTGCTGACCCTTCTGTGTAGGGGGGCCCCGGAGCAGACGGAATGTCACTGCCCCCTCTGCTAACCCAAACTGTTGTATGGGGCCCCGGTGCAGACGGATGTAAAACTGCACCTCTGCTAACCCAAACTGTGTATGGGGCCCCGGTGCAGACGGATGTCACTGCACCTCTGCTAACCCTACTGTGTATGGAGCCCTAGAGCAGACGGATGTCACTGCACCTCTGCTAACCCTAAGTGTATGGGGCCCCGGGGGCAGACGGATGTCACTGCACCTCTGCTAACCCTACTGTGTATGGGCCCCGGTGCAGACGGACGTCACTGCACCTCTGCTAACCTAACTGTGTATGGGGCCCCTGGAGCAGACGGATGTCACTGCACCTCTGCTAACCCTACTGTGTATGGGGCCCCGGGTGCAAAACGGATTTTCACTGCACCTCTGCTAACCCTACATGTATGGGGCCCGGAGCAGACGGATGTCACTGCACCTCTGCTAACCCTACTGTGTATGGGGCCCCGGGAGCAAACGGATGTCACGCACCTCTGCTAACCCGACTGTGTATGGGGCCCCGGTGCAGACGGATGTCACTGCACCTCTGCTATCTCTACTGTGTATGGAGCCCTAGAGCAGACGGATGTCACTGCACCTCTGCTAACCCTACTGTGTATGGGGCCCCGGAGCAGACGGATGTCACTGCACCTCTGCTAACCCTACTGTGTATGCACCTTCTGTCACTACAGACCTCTCCGATCCTGAAATGGCTGATATCAGGGAGCAACAGAGCACAGTGCACTGTAAAGCAGCTTTATGATCCGCGCTCTTATCCAAATTCATACATGATCCATCTAGGCTTCAGCCCCAGAACTTTGACCCCCGTTTAATGTGTTACAGCGGGGGAGGCACCGATCCCTCAGTTTCTTATGAGGTCTCGCTAAGAGGTTTGCATTCTCTCCTTACAGGCGGCGTCTCTGGGATAAATGATCTCAGAGGAGACTGCACCGTCAGCGTCTGCAATGTGAATGCAGCTACGCGAGCGTGGGGGGCCGTCATGTGGACTCTGCCCAGTTATACTAATAGCCAATCATAGGAGGTGGGAAAACCATAGAGTAAAGCTCTCAGACCCCAATAAATCATCTGACGCCCCCCCCCATCCCCCAACACCTATATACTATCCACATCTTCATATGATATAGGGTCTACACAGATTATATAGGTGAAGTGCATATTCATATAATACTTCACATCCTTGCGCGGCTTCTGCTCTCTTATGTATAGAGGGGACCTGGCCTGGGCCTAACCGAAATCAATGGCTCCATTAATGGGGGGAAAGGAGGAAAGACCAAGGAAGTGACCAGAGAGGACCCAGCCCCCAAACTTCAAAATCACTGTGTCTGTAACTTACAAAGAGAAGAGCAGCTCTGGAGCACATACTGCTGCCCTGACAGGTGAAGTTCTATGAAATATGTATAGTAGTTCAGGTGGATACAGCATTTACTGGCACAGAAAACCTCCATCATCATCTCGTATGGAGTCCCGCTCATCCCCTTCCATTCTTCCAGGCCAAGGTCCCAAATTCTCCTTTGGCCATAGGAGTACCAGCAATGGGCAGGTGAACCAAGGATGACTAGTCTAGTCACTGGGTGACTGGAGAAGACCAATCTCCTGGACTCCAAAGTGGCCGTGTCTGTAACTTCTTATCCCCACTTACAAAGAGAAGAGCAGCTCTGGAGCACATACTGCTGCCTTCACAGGTGAAGTACTATGTATAGTATTTCTAGTCCAGGTGGATAGAATGTTTGATAGAACATAATACCTTCATCATGGTCTCCTATAGAGTCCAGCTCATCCCCTACTCTTCTTCTATGCTGGAAAGGGAATTTGGGTCCTGGGCATGATTACAAGTGGCAAGTCCAAGGAAGTGACCGGCTGCCTAGAGAGGTCTCAGCTCCCGTTACTAACTCCACTTACAAAGAGAAGAGCAGCTCTGAAGCACAAACTGCTGCCCTCATAGGTGAAGTACTATGTATAGTACTTATAGCTCAGGTGGATACAACAATTAATGAAACATTTACGGTCACAAATTACCATCATCATCTCATATCAAGTCCAGCACATCTCCTTCATGTCCAAAACAGAAACTTTGGGACCTGGGTCTGGACCGACCCGCAATAGGAAAGAAGACCAAGGAAGTGACTGGATGCCTAGAAAGGACACAGCCCCCAACCCCAAAAATGGCCAAGTCTAAACTTTCTATCCTTATGTCTAAAATGGAAGAGCAGCTCTGGAGCACATACTGCTGCCCTGACAGGTGAAGTACTGAACAGTATTGATAATTCAGGTGGATACAACATTTTCTTTTGCAGAATACCTTCGTCATCGTCTCGTATCGAGTCCAGCTCGTCCCCTCCCAAGTCCAGGGCCGCGGTGTCCAGCTTGTTGGGCAGGAACCAGCCATCGGGGGAGTCTGGGCTCTGCATGTTAGAAGGCCGCACCTGAGGGGGAAAGAGAAAAATTGGGACAATGTATTAGGTCTTGGACACAGATATTGTACGTTTTCTTTACAAAAATGGGACTAAACCTCCATGAGCGAGAGAAAGGACAACATATCCGGGCTCAGTGGTCAGGTCCCGGCTCCAGCCTATACCTGCAGTTTTATCGGGGGGGGCCCCCCAAAGTAAGTTTTAATTTCCCTATGGGGAGGCACCAATTTATACAAGGTCAGAAAGCAGCGCTTTACACCCCAAAAAAAAAAATGGTGGACATCCCAAATTCACCCAAAACAGTGTGGGAAATAAAGCTATTCTGAGCTTTGTGACCCTGAGGTTGGTTTCACTGCAGTTGTCTTATTCGGTTGTGCTTTGGATTTGGGGTTTCAAATTTTTTTAAACCCGCGCCCGGATTGTCAGGGTTTGGCTTAGCTTAAATTTGTTTTTTTGGCCCGAAAAGTTATTTTTCAGTGTCCGTCAGGGGGCCCGTTTGGGGGTTAAAACTTCGGTTTCCAAACCCAACACAACCCCCCCATTGCGGTGCGCACCCCGTTTTGAATCATTTTGGGTTACCAAGCTTTTGGGTCTATGGGACAAACCGGGAAACGATGTTGGGCCCCAACGGGAGGACGTACGCCGAACCAACATTTAACACTTAAAACCTTTTAAAAGGGGCCCCAACCCCCCGATTTTTCAAGAATTTGCAATATGCAACTATTAAATAAAGATTTTGTTTTTAATACAGTTTTTCAAAAGTTCACCTATGTACTAGACATCCTGGTTTGACTTCAACCTCCCCTCTGTAAAGGGCGGGAGGGCAGAAATGAGGGGTTTTCCCTTTAAACGGTTCTCTTTCCAGGCTACTATGGCCCGAGGGTGTAATTTTAATTATCAGCAGGACTTGATAAGTTGTAAAAAAAGCGGGAAAAACTTCCTAAAGCAAAAAAGATAAAACCCCTTTGCCCCTTTTTAATGTATTGCTTGTTTGTTTTTGTTGTCATATATTGGTTTTTAAAAAAAATACCTTTTTCTAAAAAGAAGTTTCCCTAAACCATTCTAGTTTAGGATTAGCCTTATGGTCAAAAAACAAAAAAAAAAAAAAAAAAAAACCCACACACCCCCACCCCCCCAAAACCCAAAACCCTTTGGGGCTCTCCCCCAACCCCAAAATTGTTTTAAAATATTGAAAATTGATTTTTTTACACCTATACTTGTAGTCCCCCCCCCCCCTTTTTCCCCCCTGCAAAAAAAAAATTAATTCCAATAGGAACAATGAAAACAGCCCCCCCTTTTTAAACAGGGGTCTCAAAAAAACCCGATTTTTTTTTTTGGGGCGATGGACCCAGGGGCCGGCAGCTTTCCCTTTCACAGGGGCCCAATTCCATGCCCCCATGACACCCGGCCCAATCATCTAGGGGACCCTCTTCAGATTTTCTAATGATGAAGAACTAAACAGAAAGGGGGGCTCTTTTTTTATTTTTTCCCATAGGGGGGGTAGGAAGGGGGGGAAACCA
>JAODAL010024311.1:0-60816 GCA_025379985.1 Phyllomedusa bahiana | reverse complement strand
AAAATTTTGGGGAGCCTTTTTTAATAAGTTAAAACTAAAAACCTCCTTTTCACTTAGGAATGCAGTGTTATACCATGTTTAGATCTTATTCTGACCCTGGGATGTTACCTTTATGATTCTCCATAGATGCCATCACAATTCTTTTGGCTTCAGAGCTGAAATCTTCCAACATGCCCTGTTTGTTCAGTGGGCTCCGTTAATTTGTATTCTGGGAAGCATGATCTTTGGAACAGACTCTGTACAGTCATCTGATCTAGGAAAAATGAACGTCCCTTCGCCTCACGCAGCTGTTTGCTTTGTTGCTCATATTTATTGAAAAGTTTTTCAATATAACGAAAGGAGAAATGTAACAAAGGATAAAAAACTGCAAAACAATGGCCTCTATGCAGTAAATCCAGATAGTGGATATAGTAAAATAGCTGTAAGTGACAATGCCTTCAGGTATTGGAGTATGTTACATCTAGGAAGTGTACATTTGACATATTTAAAGGGGTTGTCTCACTACAGGGATTGCTGCTTTTTATGTTAAAGATCTTGCAAAAACAAGTCACTTTGCAATATATGTCCATTAACAGTGTCCTACCTACTCCTAGGTATCTCCTCTTAGTGGGCTGCATCAGTTCCTCAGTTCCTCAGGTGCCTATAGCTGAAGACTTGTTCAGTCTCTCCTGAACGCTTCAGCACTGCGTTATAGCTACAGACCTGTTCACTCTCCTGATAGGTCACACTGGTTCATAGCTACAGACCTGTTCAGTCTCTCCTGATAGGCTGTCAGCACTGGTTGCTATAGCTACAGTCCTGTTTGACCTCTCCTGATAGGCTGCCAGTACTGGTTGTTATAGCTACAGACCTGTTCAGTCTCTCCTGATAGGCTGTCAGCACTGGTTGCTATAGCTACAGACCTGTTCCATCTCTCCTATAGGCTGCCAGCACTGGTAGCTATAGCTACAGACCTGTTTGTTCTCTCCTGATAGGTTGCCAGCACTGGTTGCTATAGCTACAGACCTGTTCCATCTCTCCTTATAGGCTGACAGCACTTGTCGCTATAGCTACAGACCTGTTCCATCTCTCCTTATAGGCTGCCAGCACTGGTCGCTATAGCTACAGATCTGTTTTTTTCTCTCCTGATAGGCTGCCAGCACTGGTTGCTATAGCTACAGACCTGTTCCATCTCTCCTGATAGGCTGCCAGCACTGTTGCTATAGCTACAGACCTGTTCAATCTCTCCTGATAGGCTGCCAGCACTGGTTGCTATAGCGACAGACCTGTTGGATCTCGCCGGATAGGCTGCCCGCACTGGTCGCTATAGCGACAGATCTGTTTGTTCTCTCCTGATAGGCTGTCAGCACTGGTTGCTAGCTCAGACCTGTTGGATTATCCTGAGAGGCTGCCAGCCTGTCGCTATAGCTGCATCTGTTTGTCTCTCCTGATAGCTGTCAGCACTGGTTGCTATAGCTAAAGACCTGTGTCCCTCAGCAGCTCGTCACTGCAGGCCAGTACAAACCAGTAAACACTGAATTCAGAAATGAAACCGAGAAAGCATGACCAAGGTAAGATGAATCATTGTAGTGAGACAACCCCTTTAAGATGCAGTTTTTTTTTTTAATTATTTTTTTTTTAGTTTTTCTTTATCCATCAACATATCTGTATAAGGGCATATTTTTGTGACAATACATCTATAGAAACAGGTCTCTACAGCTTTTTGATGCCAAATAACTGGGACAGCCCCGTTCTTACATGTTGCCCTTAGTGTAAACTTAGACTAGACTGTCTTACATTTATTATAGTGTTGGTAAATCGGATGCAAGTTTAGTATCTAGTCTAACTTTACATTTTCTATTCATTGGTTTACTTTATGTCACTAATTGTGTCAAAATTTGGCCGCATTTTTTTTTGTGTATAGCATCACACCTTAAAGGGGTTGTCTCATTTCCTAATTTCATAGGATGCATGAATGAAATAATGCTGCTTTGCTCTGTCACTTCCTGGTCAAGCTGTCTTTAATTAGCATATGAGCTCCATGTATTCAGACTTCTCTGTTTATTATGTTTATTAGTCTAGAGTAGATAAATTACCTTCAACCAGGACAGGAGAAGCTGCTGAGCTAAAGTAAACAGTAGTAATTACTGTCTTTTGTCTGAAAGATCAGATAACACACAAGCACTCACAGAGGGCTGTGACCTGTGTGATGCATCACTCCCTGCTATCAGTTAGAACAAACAGCAGGGGAGAAGAACACAGGTCGGTAAACTAAGAAAAACCTGAAAGCCCTCAGAAGGTGATAAAATCACTTGTAGCCCTTTAACAAAAAAAGATGAACAAAGCAATATATTTGGAAAACATCTTCATTTAGTGTTCCCTACATATTGAAAGCTAATCTTTGTAGCGAGACAACCCCTTTAAGCTTAGTGTTGAGCGAACAGTAAAAAGTTCTAGCTCGATTAGAACCTCGAACTTTGTGAGTTCGGTTTGAAGTTCTATTCGAACTCGAACTTCGAACTCCATTAAAGTCAATGGGAGAAGATGTTCTGGTTAATTTTTATATCTATACAGGTGAGGAGAAGCTGTAATCACCATCTATAACAGTAAATTGGATACGTGGAACAACTTAGTAAAGACAATTTGTCTCTAAGAGTCACAGAAAAAAATTGAGAGGCTAAAACGCTTCATTCCTTTCAATGGCGAACTGAAAAGATGAGGACAGCTTGCAAGCAGGGGCACAGCTATAGGAGGTGCAGGGGCGTAGCTATAGGAGGTTCACCGGTAGCAGCTGCTACGGGGCCCTGCATCCTGAGAGGGCCCAAAAGCCCCTTTGAAAAATAGGTGATTTGGAGACGGTGTGTTGTACAATTACTGAACACCCAAAATTGAATTTTTGGGCACTGAGCATGATTTCGGAAATCCAAGCTCTCTGTATAATATATATCCATGTATATGAGAGTTAGGCGTTATGTGAGCCTGCAAATGTCACCAAATAACAGCTTCTGGGTGTGGGAAAGATGCAGCCGGCAATACCAAACTCCCTAACTATTCCTGTCTATGGAGAGGAAAATTATATCTAACCATCTACAGTACAGAGAGTGAGTTGAAAATGGTGTCCACAAGGCAATACATATAACATGGTCATGTGATTTTAGCAGCCAATGAGAGCCCTACACCTCTGTGCTCTGCACTGATTGGATGGCCACCAAAAGTGCAGAAAGGTGATTGGATGGATGCCAAAAGTGCAGAAAGGTGATTGGATGGCTGACAAAAGTGCAGAAAGGTGACTGGATGGCTGGCAAAAGTGCAGAAAGCTGCTGAAAACGAAACTGAAAATGGCGCATCAAACTAGAACTAGAACTTTACTCGATCGAACAGTAAAATGTTGTGTTCAAAATCTAAAATTTCGATAAGTTCTAATAGAACTTAACTTTTCTAGAACAGTTCGATCAACACTACTTAAGCCACAGCCCCTTTCTGAGAAGTCCCCCCCCCCCTTTTACCAAGGCCACACCCTTTTGGCCAGATGACGCACAGAAGTGTCTATAATCATTCCTAAAAAGCACCTAATAAATGTGGGGTAAAGCATGTAGGTCAGTATTTGACTTAAAATGTGAATGTCCATAAGGGAAAAAAGCGACAAAATTTTATAAGACTTATTTTAGTGTCACTTTTGTTTGCTAAAAATAAATAAATAAAAATAATGTGAAAAACACTTTAAAAAAAGTAAAATTTCCCTGATATTATAAAAAAAAAAAACAAATTTAAAAATGACGTAAAATAAGACCTTACATATCACAAAAAAGATGAAAAAGATTAGTATAGTGAGATGTGAGACTAAAGGAGGAGGCGGTCAGGAGCTGGTTAATGGAGATTTCATGCATTGTGGAATAGTGCAGCAAGTTAATGGGGGAGGAGGGATGGGGGAATCCCCTGCCCCTCGCCCCATCTTAAGTGCGATTTAGCCTAGAAACGGCACTGGAAGGAACCTAGGATATTGTTGAAGGGGTTTTATCGTTTCATCATTTGGCAGCCGTTTATACTGGTTGCTAAGCAGAGCTTATGAAATGAAGGGGCGTGTTTCTCCTCCTAGCAGGGAGTATCTCCACTCTCTGCAGACACGCTCCAAAGTGTGCACATGAGAATTAATTCTGTGTGAGCTGGGGGAAGGAAGAGATTCTCAGCTGTCGGAGACTAAGGAATCATTGGAAGTAAAACGCTAAGTGTAATTCCATAGTGTATATCGACATTTCTCGCTCTCTCTACATACTTTGTAACTAGAATGGGCATTTGACATTTAGGACTCTGGGAAAGATGGGTATTTTTTTTTCCTCTCTCTCACACACAGTGATATATCCTGCAGATTATTACACCTCTGACCTCTACAGATCTGCAGAACAAAACTACGCTTTATCTGTTTGTGTTTACATGGGACTGCATAAGTACTCGCTCTCTGCTTCAGGACCTCGGATCGCTGTCAGTGAAAAGAGCAAACCCCGCACGCATACGTCGCACCTACCACTGATTGCTATCAGTGAAAAAGGCAAACCGCGCACGCTTTCGTCGCACCTTCCACTTTTTCCTGTCAGTGAAATTACCAACCCCCGCACGAATACGTCGCACCTCCCACTGATTGCTGTCAGTGAAAAAGGCAAACTGCGCACGAATACGTCGCACCTCCCACTGATTGCTGTCAGTGAAAAAGGCAAACTGCGCACGCACCTACCACTGATTACTGTCAGAGAAAAGAGCAAATCCCGCATGCATACGTGGACCTACCACTGCTTGCTGACAGTGAAAAGAGCAAACCGCGCACGCATACGTCGCACCTACCGCTGATTACTGTCAGTAAAAAGAGCAAACCCGCATGCATACGTCGCACTACCACTGCTTGCTGACAGTGAAAAGAGCAAACCCCGCATGCATACGTCGCACCTACCACTGCTTGCTGAGAGTGAAAATAGCAAACCCCGCAAGCATCTCTCTCTCTCTCTCTCTCGTCCCCCTGCGCGCTCCCATCTTCGACCCGTTTCCTCTATCTTCCTCAGACACGCGTTCCCGATTACAACCGGGAGGCGGGACCTGAGCATAACCCGACCAGAGCTCTCACTTCGTTCCCAAGCACTAAACAAACAGCCCGTTCTCCTAAACCATAACACTTTGCTTATGGTAACCAAGGACGGACATGCTTACATTTTTGGTCCGCTCCTTTTGAACTATGATCTTCGTAACGAGAAAATCCCTTTAAAGTATAAACTGTCAGACCTGAATTTAGTATTGGGCGGTAACCGGCGCATTGGGCTTGGTCTCGTCCTACTTGAACGTATGAATGAGACAAGGATGGAGGGATGGGATTGCCTGACATAAGGGAGTTGAAGAGTTCAGGCAAGTATGGAGATAGAGTTTCTTGTAAAACTTTGTAATAAAGGTAAGAGAAGCCATCTTGGCCAGAAGATTTGCCTAAGGGAAGCTCCTTAATGGTGTCAGCTCGTCATGAAGGATCGCTGTGTTAAGTGTTTGTGCTCCTTCGGCGTAAGAGAAGGAAGTTGCCAGAAGTGATACTAGAGGTGCTGAAGGCAGATGTTAGGATTTGTTGGTGGTGGGGAACATAGGTGACAATAGTAATTGTGACATATATCTGCTACTTCTATTTCCTGACCTTCTGGCTAGGTCAATATGAGACATTTTACTCAAGTTCCTACGTCATATGTCACTGTGGTGCCCTTCTGGGCCCTATGTGTTTCTAGCAGTGGGAACTTGTGGCCATCAGGTTAGTTCCCCACCACCACCACCATCTTGGTTCACTTCGGAGAGGCCAACTTTCATGAGAAAGAGAGGTTCTTGGTGGACACTTGGATTCATCACCCAAGTCGATGCCAGGGGCAAGACTTGCTTCAGTAAAGTAGAACCAACCATCCTGGAACCTTATCCCAATGGGATGGGAATAAGATATAGAGGGAGGTCTTCTCTTTTCAGAGAGGGCTTTGATAAATCGCATCCTTGTGCACTTTTTTGTGACACAGTTGCACTTTTTTATACGGTGGAGAGAGCACGTTATCGGCTTACAATGGCTTGGCTCACATATAGTATTTTACAAGGGGGAAATATCTTGGGGCCTTGGGGCCCGTGAGGTACGAAAGGCGGAAAAATCCTCACACCACCGATTTGGTTGCTCTTCCCACGGAGAGATATGGCCCTCTTCTAAGCCACACTCGCCTCTCACCCAGCCAGCCAGCCAGCCAGCAAGTTCTATTTTGCTCTAAAGAGGGGCAAATACCCCAAAACAGCTGTCTGTAGATGAACTGATCTGGCAAGGCTTAAATCTTTTTCACATTGCAAGACTCTTCTGAGTTACATGTGAATTGAGGATTACTTATATCCAATAGATGAGGCTATTGAGCTCTTCAGCTCTTTCCCATAAGCCCTTTCTTTATGTTCTATGATAGTGAAATCATAAAGAGGCCACTAGTACTGGAGAAAATATAGAGTTAAATGATTTAATTAGCTCTTTAGTCTTAAATGAAAGCGTTCATCATTTACAACGGATACAAGAGGGATTTGTTTATGTCTCTGATTTATCTAAAAATTGACCAAAAAGTAACTTTTATTAATTGTTCTAAAATCATAAATCCTCAAAACCAGTACTTCTACTTATAACTGTGACAGGTGATCCCCAATTTTCACCTATCACCAATATAAAATACATACACAGTGCTCAGGGCATAGATAAATACGTACAGATTGTACTGAGAACACACTTAGTAGCTGAATTATAAAGCTGTTTGCTTCCAGGATTTTCATAGATACAAAAACTAAAGATTGGGGCAGATTTATCAAGGCATTTGCGCCTGAATTCTGTCTCAATTTGCATCAAAAATAATGTCTTACAGGCTTTTTGCCACATTTACTATGTGTTTTACACAGTTTTGGACGCTTCTGCGCCCCGTCCGACAAAGAGCGCTTGACCTCCTAAAAAGAGGTGTGGCTTCATGGGGAAAATGGGCATGGCTTAAATGCGACAAAAAAAATGGGCCAGCATTTTGTCACAGTTTCTGGTGTAAAAGTAAGCCAACTGTAACGGCAGGAGTAGTGGATCCATTGGACCATCGTAAGCGGTGGTACAGGCCACGCCACGGAGTGGAGTCTAAGTAGGTCCAGGTTTCCACCAGAGCCAGGATGGACTTGCTGCGGCGGGATTCCACCAGGTCGCTACCCCTGACTTGCTTGCGGAGGCAGCCGAGGTGCAATGAGGTAAAAAGTCATCAGGCAAACTCGTAGTCGGGGTCAGGCGGGAAGGTCAGGACAGGCAGCAAAGGTTCATGGTCAATAAAAGGAAGCTGAAGGTACAGTACACAGGAAACACAGACAAGGCTTCTGGAATGCTTTCTGAAGAGGCGAAGAGCACTTAAGATCCGGCGGAGGCATGCTGGAGGTGGAGCCGTTATATAGGGTCAGTGGCCGGCAACCAACCAATTACCGAAGCGCTGGCCCTTTAAATTTGAGCAAGAAGGTGCGAGCGCGCCCTAAGGAGAGGGGAAGCGCGCAACGGCCGGCAGGGGGACGCGTGGAAGCAGAAGTGCGGTTATGTAAGTAGATGCGCCCGGAGGAGCGAGTGCGCCCGCGGCCCGATATGCGGTCCACAGCGCCACTCGTCCCCAGTGCAAGAGACTCCAGGGGGGCACGAGTGCGCCCACAGCCCGACCTGCAGGCTGCGGCACCACTCGTGACATCAACTTATAGGCGGTTCAAGCTTAGACTATACAGTTCTAACCTGCACCAGATTTATCAACACTATGATAAATGTGGCGCATTGTAAGACTGTCTAGTCTAACTTTACACTGTCTAAAAGTAAGACACTATTGATAGATCTGCCCGTGTCTAATCACATTTTCCTTTTGCAGAGATTAGAATCCAGTGATGCATTTCCTGTGATCTGGACTTGAGAAATCATCAGAATAAGGATAATTACAGATCCTACCACTGTGTCCTAACTAGCTTCAAACCTCCCTAACCAGTGGTAGGCTCACATCTGCATTGGTGGTTCCATTCAGAACCTCCATCGCAGGGGTAAGAACGGACACCAAGGGATCCATTTTATAATGGACACCAATGGTGCCCAACGGACCCTATTGATTAAAATGGGTCCGCCAGGTTTCTGTCATGGTGTCCGTTGTTTGGAGGAAATAGCGCATAGGTTCATGCGGAACATGCGCCGAAGGTTCCGAACGGAATCTTCTATACATATGTGAAACAAGGCTTAGAATAATATGTATCTGCTCATTGGTTGGGACCATATATAAGTTACATAGTAAGGTTGAACAAAGACACAAGTCCATCAATTTTAGCCAAAGGTGGAGGAAGATGTAGACGAAGGGATGGAAACAAGGAATTTTTAAGATTTGTTTCACCAACTGATGAAGACTTGGTCCATAAGGAAGAACCAATCTGCCCTAAAGGAAGATTTCATTTTTGATCCCAAGATTGCCAACAGGCTGGATCTGAATGTTTTAAGCAGCTGCATAAGTTGGTTTTGTGCATTTAGGAGGGGATAGGTAGTAGACCACACTGGTTTGTCTTGTAGCAGGGCTGTTAAGATCAAGCCTGCTTGACCTCATCCCTCAAAATAACTAACTCTGGACCATGTGGGCTTTTGGATACAGAAGTCCTTCAGCTGCTATCAACGATGCATTGAATAATTTGTCTAGAAGGAATATGTAGGAACAGGTTACATTTCAAGGGTTAAAATTTCACGGCCAGCATTACCATGGTGTGGGGCAAAAAAAAAAAATGCAGTGGCCTCTCATATGTGCTTTATGGGCCACCTATAGTGTAATATCCGATGCGACAGAACCAACTTTGAGTCTTTCAAAGAAATAATGAAATGGTGACAAAAACTGGTAAACACTCAATGATATTTGGGCTTCGCCCACTGTCTTTTCCTATCTCCTTGTATTACTTGGGGCACGGTGGAACTTCTGATACAGTCTTAAGTGTCACACCTATGGGTCTCCTTTCTTGCCCACACATGGTCTCCTTGTATCAGTTTAACTCTGTCTCTGTCCTTTTGTGCTGGTATCTACTGGTATTTCTCTCCCGTACTATGGTGTCACCTTCTTTCTGATCAGGAAATTACCGGCTTCAGGTCTACAAGAGTACAGGTACATATAGGTGGAGTAGAGGTGAAGGAGCATTGGACATGGTTTAAAAAGAAAGTTTGACCTATTTCAGCTAAAGAAGATAGTTTAGGGTCTGAGAGGTTATAAAAAAGAAATGAATACAAGTATGGGTAGAATGGGACTTAAAGGTATTGTTAGTGTTTGTCCCCTTTAATATCCTACTGCCCAGCCTCAGCCTGGTTTTGGAGCGTCCCTGATTGACTCCACCTCTGTGCAACCCATGGCTATAGGCGGGCTATTTAAAAACAGTCCTTTCTTCTTTCCCTTGCCTGTGATTCTTCCTGTGCCCTGGCTCCCTTCACTACAGTTTCCTTGTGTGTCTTGCATTCTCTCATTTTTGGACTTTGACTTGGTTTTCGGTGTTCCTTTGCTCCAAGATTTGATACTGTGATCCCTCCTGTCCCTGGCTTGTCTTACTTTTCTCCTTGTTTGGAGTTGATATTGTCTTCTGTTTGTCCTGCTTGTGCATCCTCTGGTGTTTGGAGTTTTGCATCTCCCTTTCAGAGGCCATCCTGTTTTGCGGTGGGTCTTGGTGAAGACCAAGGGTTAGCCCTAGACTCTCTTTCCCAGAGAGTGCATGACTTCAGACAGTAGTGGTAGTGGACTTCTGTACTTGCCCTCCATTGTGTGTGCCTGTGGTCTACTGTTTAGGAGAATCGCTGCTGGCAATTCTATCCTGGAAGTTGCCCATTCCTAACAAGTTCATTGTCTGGTAGAAGGGGTGAGGCTCCACTATGTGTATAACTATAATCATAGCAGCTGATATGGAGCCTAGAGGTTTATGGGGCCTTCTAGATTCAAGAACATTGTACATTTTTTGAGGAAATAAGAAGATGAAGGCTTTCTGCCATCTAGCACTGCTATGTGGGTTCACTGATATATGGCGCTAATATTTATACCTTTAAATATTGATTCTTATGCTGCGGTTTCAGATTACTTTCATGAAAGATAATGTGGATATGGGATCTTCTCCTCCTCCTCGGCAAACTCTGAAATGCTTGTCTACATAAAGAAGATTATTTCTTATGTAGGAGTTGTAGGCTTGTCTTAAAATCCCCATTCATATTTAAAGTCTCGTTAAGGGATGGGTGGATGTAGGAGATGCTGCTTCCAATATGTGGCACCTGAGACCAAGCTTTCTTCCCTACAGCCCATCTGCTAGTTAGTTGTAGTAGTTGTCCGAGTGCACAGCTCCTTCAATAGTTATGTAGCTACTGAACTTTAAGAAGCAAAGCTGTAACGATGAAATAAAAGGAGAAGCCTTATTAACCATAGAGAACGTAGAGATAGGATCTTCTCTTCGGCAAACGCCCCAAAACAGTTGTGTGCAGATGGGAGACACTTTCTTATGGAGGAGTTTTAGGCTTGGCTTGGATCTCCAGTAATATTTAAAGACTTTTTATACAATCTGGAGATGTAAGGGATGCTGCTTCTAATAGGTGGCACCTGAGACCTAGCTTTCTTCCCTGGGACCCAAGTGCAACTGCTACCTGTGCATCTCCAAATCACTATGCCCCACATTCAGAAAAACAACCTCTATTGGCCAAAACAGATACTGTACTTAGAAGGCTTCAGTCTTCTGCTTACCTTGGAGGATCCACAATCTGCTAGTCAGTTGTAGTAGTTGTCCAAGTGCACAGCCCCCTCAATAGTTATGTAGTTAGTGAACTTTAAGAAGCAAAGTTGTAATGATGAAATAAAGGAGAAGCATTGTTAACCATAGAGAACGTAGAGATAGGATCTTCTCTTCGGCAAACGCCCCAAAACAGTTGTCTGCAAATAGGAGACTCTTTCTTACGGAGGAGTTTTAGGCTTGGCTTTATTTAATATTTAAAGGGGTTGTCTCATCTCACAGTTTCATAATGAATGAAATAATGCTGCTTTGCTCTGTCACTTCCTGGTCAAGCTGTGGGAAATTAGCATATGAGCTCTGTGTATTCAGACTTCTGCTAATTAGTCTAGATTAGATAAAAAAATCTCTTGCTACCAGGTCCAGAGAAGCTTCTGAGCTAAAGTAAAGAGTAGTAGTTAGTGTCTTTTGTCTGAAAGATCAGATAACACACAAGCACTCAGGCTGCTGGCAGTTCTGTGCAAGGACCTGTGTAATGACGTCACTCCCTGCTATCAGATAGAACAAACAGCAGAGGAGAGCAGCAAACAGGTCAGTCACTAGTGAAACCAGAAAGCCCTCAGAAGGTGATAAAATCACTTGTAGCTCCTCAACAAACAAAAAAATGAACAAAGCAATATATTTGGAAAACGTCTTCATTTAGTGTTCCCTACATGTTGAAAGCTAATCTTTGTAGTGAGACAAACTCTTGTAAAGACTTTTTAACAAATGGGGAGATGTATGGGATGCTGCTTCCAACAGGTGGTGCCTGAGACCCAGCTTTCTTACCTAGAGTCTATTTGCATTTTTGCAAATTTGTGTCTACTTTCACGGCAGAGGGGGCCCTTAGACTTTGTAAAGCACTGGGACCCAAGTGCAACTGCTACCTGTGCATCACTAAATCACTATGCCCCACATTCAGAAAAACAACCTCTATTGGCCAAAACAGATCTGTACTTAGAAGGCTTCTGTCTTCTGCTTACTTTGGAGGATCCACAATCTGCTAGTTAGTTGTAGTAGTCGTCCAGGTGCACAGCCCCTTCAATAGTTATGTAACTGCTGAACATTAAGAAGCAAAGTTGTAACGATGAAATAAAAGGAGAAGCCGCATTAGCCATAGAGAAACTCTCCAAAACAGTTGTCTGCAGATGGGAGACTCTTTCTTATGGAGAAGTGTCATGGGGTCCGGCACGGGTGCCGCGGCCGCCTGCGACCATCCCCCCTGCTGCCCAGGCTCCGGCGCCTAGTTACTTACCCGTCCACACTTCTGTGTTCCCTGCTCCTGCCTGTGCTGCCCGCCGCGCGTACCCGCTGCTTAGGGCGCACGCGCGACGGCTGGTCTGGATTTAAAGGGCCAGTGCGCCGGTAATTTGCTTATTGCCGGCCGATTGTCCTATATATTTTAATCGCCTCCTGCACTCTCTGCCAGTTTGTTGGTGTGCATTGCCTAGTTTAGAGAGTGTTGGAGTTCCGTTTGATTACCCGTGTACCAGTCCGTTCCGCTACGTTTCCTGACCTTGCCTGTTTGCCGCCTGCCCTGACCGCCTGCCTGTCTCTGACCACGAACCTCTGCCGCCTGCCCTGACCTTCTGCCTGTCCCCGACTTCGTCTCTGGATTACGATTCTGTACCACGCTGTACCCCGGACGCCATCGCAAGCAAGTCACGTCAGGGATAGCCACCTGGTAGCCTCACGCCGCAGCAAGTCCATCGCACTTTGCGGCGGGCTCTGGTGAATACCGGGGGCTACTTAGAGTCTGCTCCCTGGCGTGGCTTAACTATCATCACTTGCGGTGGTCCAGCGAATCCACCAACCCGTTACAAGGAGTTTTAGGCTTGGATTAAGATCTCCAGTAATATTTAAAGGGGTTGTCTCACTACAGGGATTGCTGCTTTTTATGTTAAAGATCTTACAAAAACAAGTCACTTTGCAATATGTGTCCATTACCAGTGTCCTACCTATTCCTAGATATCCCCTCTTATATGGGCTGCATCAGCTTCTCAGGTCACTATAGCCACAGACCTGTTTGATTTCTCCTGATAGACTGCCAGCACTGGTTGCTATAGCTACAGACCTTTAGTCGAGCGCATGTGGTTATTTAATACACATTTAGTAGATGGCATGAGATTACATGACATATTGTGGGTACCTATATCTTCAATGATGGTTTGCAACACGTGGATCTACTTATCCACTGTTGTACTCCACCTCCGACACTCCACTACTTCACCCGCCTGTTAAATCTCTCCTGATAGGCTGCCAGCACTGGTTGCTATAGCTACAAACCTGTTCGATTTCTCCTGATAGACTGCCAGCACTGGTTGCTATAGCTACAGACCTATACTACCTCTCCTTATAGGCTGCCAGCACTGGTTGCTATAGCTACAGACCTGTTCGATCTCTCCTGATAGACTGCCATCACTGGTTGCTATAGCTACAGACCTGTTCGATTTCTCCTAATAGGCTGCCAGCTCTGGTTGCTATAGCTACAGACCTGGCTTCTACTGCAGCCTAGTAGAAGTCAGTAAACATGCCTCAGAATTCAAGATGAAACCAAGAAAACAGGATGAATCAATGTAGAGAGACAACCCCTTTAAAGCACTGGGACCCAAGTGCAACTGCTACCTGTGCATCTCTAAATAACTGTGCCCCACATTCAGAAAAACAACCTCTATTGGCCAATACAGATCTGTACTTAGAAGGCTCCAGGCTTCTGCTTACTTTGGAGGATCCACAATCTGCTAGTCAGTTGTAGTAGTCGTCCAGGTGCACAGCCCCTCAATAGTTATGTAGCTGGTGAACTTCACAAAGCAAAGTTGTTACGATGAAATAAAAGGAGAAGCCGCATTAGCCATAGAGAAGGTGGAGATGGGATCTTCTCCTCCTCGGCCGGAGTTGGAGGAATCTTTCCATACATTGCCGGCTGTTAAATGTTTCATCTCTTTCATTCCCTCTGATGTAGATTGAGAGGAGCGAGCGTTCTGCCTCCTGCACTTAGATATAACATCTTCAATGTTTTAAGGAGCCAAATTACAGATGACAAAACGTTATTAAATCAGGTTTACCAAACGTCCCGTGAATCCCTCCAATGCGTTTCTATTATATCGCGCTCAGCATCGGAGAAATACTGCGGCCATTTCAGTTAAAAACTAGTTATTCTGAGGCATAAAGATGTAAAGCGCGGCTCGCCTGTGCGGAGGCTCCGGGTAATGAATGTCAGAGATGGGTCCTGACGCTGATGAGTGGTGTCCTATGACAAACTCTGCTCTGCTACATCTGCATCGGACAGGGGAATCTTTCACTAGGGCAGTTGTGAGGTGCATGCAGTGATTGGCGGTCTATAGCGCCTCTCTACAGTACAGTGCGGTACTACATGTCCTGTACTGCTCTTAATGTATTAGTGAGGTGAAGCAGTGATTGGTGGTCTATTAGCGCCTCTATACAGTACAGTGTGGTACTACATGTCCTGTACTGCTCTTTACATGTATTAGTGAGGTGCATGAAGTGATTTGCAGTCTATAGTGCCTCTCTACAGTACAGTGCGGTGCTACATGTCCTGTACTGCTATTACATGTATAGTGAGGAGCAGGCAGTGATTGGCGGTCTATAGCGCCTCTCTACAGTACAGTGCGGTACTACATGTCCCGTACGCTCTTACATGAAATTTGTGGGGGTGCATGCAGTGATTGGCAGTCTATAGCGCCTCTCTACAGTACAGTGGCGTACGCATGTCCTGTATTGCTCTTACATTATTTAGTGAGGAGCAGGCAGTGATTGGCGGTCATAGTGCTCTCACGTACAGTCCGTAACTGTCCGTATTCTTACATGTAATAGTGAGGTGCTTCAAAGATTGCGGTTATAGCGCCTCCCTACGTACAGTGCGGGACTACATGCCTGTACTGCACTTATGTATTATGAGGTGCATGCAGTGATTGGTGATCTATAGCACTTCTCTATAGTACAATGCAGTACTATATGTCCTGTATTGCTCTTACATGTGCCAGGATTAGCAGCTCCTTCTGGCACCAGGTGAGGGCCCCAATTTCTTTTTCTGGTCCATTGTGTACAAAGTCCATGACCCTAGTAGCTCCTGTCATAATAGACAGTGATTTCAGTTTTCCGGGCAGCTCTCTCTTTTTGGAGGGGGGGTTTTTTATTTTTTTTTACCCGGAAATTATTTTTCTGCTTCTTTTCTATAATCTCTTTTTTGGGCTTTGTGTTGGTAAAAATTTTGGGGGTTCCGAATCGTTTTCCCTTTTTTCCTTAAAATACAGGGGGTTCGTCCCAGGCTAAATTTAAATTTGTTGTATGCTGGGGGAAAGGCATTTTTTTTATGAATTAGTGAGCACAGATTTTCCAGATCTGCAAAGTAATAGGTTATCGTACTTTATGGTTGATGGGGTCCTGAAAAGTGAAACCCCCCCCTGAAAGCGCTAAATTCAGCACCATTTTTCGTTTAGGGGCCCCCAGCATTTTTCTAAAAAAGGAATTGCTGTCCCAAAATTCTTGTACACCCCAAAACCCCCCCCAAAAAGGCCACACCTCTTTTAACAGGCCCCTCCCCATTTCCATTAAATAAAACCCAAAACTAAAAAAAAACACTTAAAAAAATCCCACAAAAAGAGGCTTCTGTATATGTCAGACCCAAAAGCTTTAATTTGGCTTTAAAGGGCTGCCATTTTTGCCCTTTCTCCCTTGTAAACTGCCTCAGGGGACGCTGGTGGGGGAAGCCCCTTCCTTTTTTCCCCCCTTAGTTTTGCCCCCAGCCCCCATTTGACCTTAAAATCTTGGGGTGGAACACCCAGAATAAAAAATTTGATCCATTTTCAGCCTTTTATCTGGGGAAAACCTGGGCGTAATTAAAAGCTGGATCCGGGTTGGGGGGTAAGGTAGTTTCCCTCAGTCCACATAAATCCTAGAACCCAAATATAGGGGAAACTTCCCCAATTCCTCTAAAGCCCAAGGGGGGAATTTCTCTTTTTAAGGAAATCCCTGGGATACTACGGGGAAAATTTTTGGCAATTATGCTTTTGGGGTTTTTATTTTTTAGGCTGCTTCACAGAGGCAGCTCCTCAAAAAGCCAGCTTAAATGCTTTTTTAAACCTATTTAGCTGTGGGGGTTCTAAAGCTTCAGGCCCCCATATCTGTTCAGGCGGGGGGTTCTACAGTTCAGGCTCCCATTCTGTTCAAGTTTGGGGGGTTGGTTCTTTATCTCCCAAGTCCCACTTACTGTTCGGGGTTTGGGGGCAGTTCTAAAGCTTTCCAGCCCTGCCACTTCCTTTTTAAATGGGGTTCCTGGTTCAAAAGCTGCAGGCTCCCCGCTTTCCTGTTCAGGTTTGTGAGGGGGTTTTCTGCAGCTTCAGATCCATTTTCCTTTTTCAGTCTTTGGGTCGTTTTACAACTTCAGGTTTCCCACTTCCTGTTTCATTTCTTTGGGTCTTTTTACAACTTGGGCCCCCCCAAAATTCCTTTTCAGGCTGTGAGGGGTTTTAAAACCCCCAGCTTCAGGCCCCCCACTTCCTGTTTCGGGTTTTTGGGGTCGTTTTAAAAAACTTCGGCTCCCATTTCCCTTGTTCAGGGGGTGGGGGGGTTTTTTCAATTCGGGCCCTCCCTCCTGTTAAGATGGGGGGTTTCTAAAAATTTCGGGTTTCCCCACTTCTGTTCGGGTTTTTTGGGGGTTCTACAGTTTTCAGGCTCCCTTTTCCTGTTCATCCCTTTAGGTATTTTCTCCCGCTTAAAGCCCCCACTTCCTGAAGGCTTTTGGTGGTGCTACACCCTTCAGGCCCCCATTCCCTGTTCTTTATTTAGGTAGTTCTACAGTTCGGTCCCATTTCCCTTGTTCATATTTTGGGGTGGGTTTAAAACGGGCCTTCAAGCCCCCACTTCCTTTTCAGCCTTTGGGTGTTCTACGCTTCAAGCTCCCATTTCCCAAATTTTCAGGTTTTTGGGTTTTTTTTCTACAGCAAAAAGTTTCCCATTCCCTGTTGGGGATGTTTGCATTTTTTCTGCTCAGACTCCCATTTTCCGGGGTAAGCAGTGACGGGAAAAATTTTAGCTTGTATTTCTAGCTGAGCCTGTAAAGACAAAATTTTGGGTTTGTGGAGGGGTTTTAACAGAAAGGCGGGAAGGCAAAAAGAACTCTAAAGTTTGTCAGTAAGAAAAAAAAAAACAAACCCCTTTGTGCTGATAAAAACCAGCGGTTTTTAAATTTCCCCCTTTCCCAAACCCACTTTTAGGAAGAAAAAAAAAAAAGGTGGTGGGTTTAAACCTGGGGAAATACCCTTTTGTAACAAGCAGGAATGAAAAATTGCTCTCCCTCTAAAAGGGAAAATTTAAAAAGGAAAAGGGAAAAGGGAAAAATGAAACGGGAAATTTTCTTTTGGTTAATTTAAACCCTTGATTTAAAAAGAAGAGACATTTTCGTTTTTCAGCTTTCACGACATCTACTGAGTACAAAGTGTTTTTAAGGCAAAGGCTTATGGGGGATCTCAGGTTCCAAGACCTCTTTTGGGTCCCTGGGGGCCCCCCTTTTTTAGAGCGGGTAAAAAACAATTAAGAAAAAACAGGTTGGTTTTTTTACAGACAATTATCAAATTGGGGAAAAAAAAAAACCCCAATTTTTGTTTTACATTTGGGCCTCTCGGGTTCAAAATTAAAGAGGGGAATTTCTCCATATACAATTTTTTCAATCCCCGGGGGGGGCCCCAATTTCCCTTAAAGAAGATTTTTCATTATACGGAACATAATATTGCCCATCTGCCGGCAAAAAGTAATACCTGCAAAACTATGAAGGTTTGGGTAAAACCCAAATCTGTTGGCTCTAGAGTTTCTTCAAAAAACCCCAAAAGGGAAAGGGGTGAGATTTTAAAAAATTAGGGAAAAATTTTCCCCTTTTGGGGGGGGTTTCTTTAATTTTAAACCCCTTAAACCAGGGTGGGTACTATTTCGGGAACCCCCCTAAAAATCCTATTTGGGCCCAAGCCTAATTTATAAAACATAGTTACTTAGTTTGTAAGCCCAAAAAAAGACGGACGCCCATCCAAAAACTAAAAACGGGTACCCCCCCTTTAAATCCAGAACCCTGGAAACTAAAATTTTATTATTACATCAAAAAAAATGTTTTCCGGCCCTTCTCCAGAATCCGGGGTCACTAAAACCCTGTTTTTATTCTTCCCACCTAAAAAGGGATCCAAAACCCTTTTTTTTTTCCCCGGGAATCCCGGGGTCACTATAAAATTTTTCTATTATTAAAATTTTGGAAAGGTATCCGGGGCCCCTTCCCCCGAATCCTGGTAACTTTTTAACTTGTTTATTTTAAATTTGAAATGGTTTTCCAGACCCTTCTCCAGAATCCTTTCACTATAACTTGTTATTTTTTACATCGAAAAATGTATCCAGCCCCTTTCTCCAGAACCCTTTTGGTCACTAAAATTTGTTCTATTATTACATCTGGGAAATGATCCGGACCTTTCTCCAGAACCCTATTTCCTATGCTTTTTGGGATTATTATATTAAAAATTTGTCTCCGCCCTTCCCAAAATCCTGGTCACTAAAAATCATTCTATTATTACTTTTCTGGGAAAAAGTACCCCAAAACCTTCTCCAAAAATCCGGGGTCATTATAATGGTTATTTTTTTACATCTAGAAATGTACCCGGGGCCCTTCTCCAAAACCCGGGTTCCACTAAAAAACTTGTTCTTTTATTACATCTAGCAATGTACCAAAGGCCCCTTTCTCCGTTTCCTTGGCCCATTTTAAAAAGGTTATATTTTTACCTAGAAAGGGGTATAAAGCCCCTTTTCTCCAGAACCCCGATTCACTTTCCGGGTTTTATTTTAACATCAAAGAAATGTAACCAGCCCCTTCTCCAGAATCAGGGTTTTCACTAAATTGTTATTTATTACATCTAGAAATTTGAAATACGGGAACTTCTCCAGAATCCCGGTCACTAAAACCTTTTTTAAAATTATTACTTCTAGAAATGTATCCGGGACCCCTCTCCAGAACCCCGGTCATTTATAATTTTTTTTATTTTTTTAAATTTTCTAGAAATATATCCAGCCCCTTTCCCCAAAATCCCGGTCACTAAAAATTGTTTATTATTACATCTAAAAAATGTATCCGCCCTTCTCAGAAACCCCGGGTCTCTAAAACTTTTTTATTTTATTACTTCTAAAAAATGTACCCAGACCCTTTTTCCAGAAATTCCAGGTCACTTTTAAACTTTTTTTATTATGAAAATCTAGAAAGTCTCCAAAACCCTTCCCCCCAGAACCGGGTTTCACTATAACTTGTTTTATTAAAATTTAAAAAGGTTTTTCCGGGCCCCTTCTCCAAAATCCGGGTTTCACTTTAAATTTGGGTTAAATTATTACATCAAGAAATGTATCCCAGACCCTTCTCCAGAACCCCCGGGTCACTTTTAAGTTTTTAAATTTTATTACATTAGAAATTTTCCCCAGCCCCTTTCCCCAGCTCCAGGTCACAAAAACTTTTTTAAAATTATTACTTTGGGGAAATGTCCCCCAGCCCCTTTTCCCCAAAACCCCGGGGGGTCACTATAACTTGTTATTTTAAATTTCCCTTCTAGAAATGTATCCAGACCCTTTCCAGAATCCGGTACTATAATTGTTTATTATTACATCTAGAAATGTACCCGCCCCCTTCTCCAAAAATCCCGTCATTAACGTGTTATTTTATTACATCTAAAATTATCCGCCCCTTTCCCCCCCTAATTTTGGTCACTATTTTGTTGTATTCATCTAGAAATGTCCCCAGCCCCTTCTCCAGAACCCCAGTCAGAAAGGTAGGTAGTATTTTTTTTTCAAAAATGGTTTGGGGATTTTAACCATTTGGCAGTAGTGGGGGCCCCAATAAGGGTGATTTTCTGTGCCCAGTTAGCCCCCTTTTTCCCAATTCTAGAAAGGGGGGTCTCAGAGTTCCTAGGGGTGTAACTTGTTGCATATGAACCACAAACAATACATGTAAAAGGGTCACAACATTTTGGATTGTCAAAGAGGGACACTTATGTGTATTGAATAAAATATGTAACATTTGTCATGTATATCTAAATGCCTTAGTCATTTTTTATTTAAAAATTAGTACAAAGTTTTCCCAAAATTTATGGCCCAAATTTTAGCAAATTGTTACTAGTATATAATTGTAGCCTTTTGGCATTAGGATCCAGGGAGATGTTTATTGTTGAAGTTTATTTATCAAGTCAAAAAAGGGATATTTAAAGAATAAAGAGGGACAGGGAGACTGGAGTCAAAAATAGGGGCTGTCCCCCCCAAAAGGGGCACTTGGGAAGGTTGCATATTTTTTGGGGGCCCCGACCGCCCGTTACCTGTGCACCCTATAGAGATGCCTCTGAGGCTTCCTCTCTCCAAAGGCCCACAACGATATTAAAAAAGGGAAAATATTAGCCCAGTGGTCACACGACCCTTCACTCCTCTTTGGATTGGGGAAGGAAATAAAGAGCTCTGTCTCTTATTTCATTGTGAGATAGCCTAAGAGGGTGCCAAAATTGGCCCATATGTCTATTTAGGTTTGCTGGGTTTGTCTTTTTAAAGTGAAGCTCAGTATAATGCGTTTTATATAGCTGGCACATCTATACAGCGGCCCAGAGGAGGTCATCTGCCAAAATAGGGCTGACCATGATATTCTTTATGGGGATTTTTCTGGAACCTGTCAATCATCTGTGTGCAGGAGTTTCACCAAGGATTAACACTGGCTAAAATACTGTAAATCTGATAAATAATGTGTCAATAGCAAATGTGTGACATATGTGAGCAGACACGGTGTGTGTCTATGCACATTGCTTGGGTCCAGAAGGTCAGTGGTTCATTTGTCCGGTGCAGTGTGCCACTAATGCATGTGTCCAATGTGTCAGTGGTGCAACCGTGCATGTGTCCAAAGCAGTGTGTCGGTGGTGCTGACTAGTGTGTCAGTGGGTATGAGCCAGCGTGTGGGGTGGTGATGAGGCCAGGGTGTCGGGGGTGCTGGGGGGCCAGCGTGTCGGTGGTGCAGGGGCCCGGTGTCGGTGGTCCCGGGGGCCAGGGTGGGTGGTGCATGAGCCCAGCGTGTCGGGGTGTGGGTCCCAGGTTGGTGGTGCCTGGGCCCAGCGTGTCGGTGGTGCCTGAGCCCAGCGTGTCGGTGGTGCATGAGGCCAGCGTGTCGGTGGTGCATGGGCCCAGCGTGTCGGGGGTGCCTGGGTCCAGCGTGTCGGTGTGCGGGGTCCAGGTGTCGGTGGTGCCTGGCCCACGTTTTTGGTGGTGGCCGGGCCAGGTTTTTCGTTGGTGCCGGGGGCCCAGCGTTTCGGTGGTGCCTGGGTTCCACGGTGGGTGGTGCAGGGGCCCAGCGTGTCGGTGGTGCATGAGTCCAGCGTGTCGGTGGTCCCGGGCCCAGCGTGTCGGGGGGCCCTGACCCAGGTGTCGGGGGTCCCTGGTCCAGGTGTCGGTGGTGTGACCCAGCGTGTCGGCGGTGCCTGGGCCCAGCGTGTCGGCGGTGCATAGGCCAGGGTCGGTGGTGATGAGGCCAGCGTGTGGTGGTGCCGGGCCAGCGTGTCGGCGGGCATGAGGCCGTGTCGGTGGTGCAAGGCCAGTGTCGGTGGTTGGGTCCGGTGCGGGGGGCCCTGGGTCCGGGTGTCGGTGTGCTGAGTCCAGCGTGTGGGTGGTGTGAGGCGTGTCGGTGTGCCTGGGTCCAGGGGTCGGTGGTGCATAGGCCAGCGGTCGGTGGGCCTGGGGGCCGGTGCGGTGGTCCCGGGTCCGGTGTCGGGGGGTGCTGATCCAGCGTTGGGTTGTGCGGGGGCCCGGTTTTGTGGGGGTTTGCTGGGTCCGCGGTCGGTGGTGCCGGGTCCGCGTGTCGGTGGTGCATGAGGCCAGCGTGTCGGTGGTGCATGTGGCCAGCGTGTCGGTGGTGCCTGGGTCCAGCGTGTCGGTGGTGCCTGGGTCCAGCGTGTCGGTGGTGCCTGGGTCCAGCGTGTCGGTGGTGCATGTGTCCAGCGTGTCGGTGGTGCATGGCCCCGTTCGGGGGTTTTGGGCCAGCGGACGGTGGTGCATGAGTCCAGCGTGTGGTTGTGCGGCCCGGTGTCGGTGGTGCCTGGGTCCAGCGTGACGGTGGTGCATGAGCCCAGCGTGTCGGTGGTGTCTGGGCCCAGCGTGTCGGTGGTGCATGAGTCCAGCGTGTCGGTTGTGCCTGCGCCCAGCGTGTCGGGGGTGAAGGGGTCCAGCGTGTCGGTGGTGCCTGGGTCCGCGGTCGGGGGTCCTGGGTACGTGTCGGTGGTCCCTGGCCCACGTTTCGGTTGTGCTGGGCCCAGCGGGGTCGGTGGTCCCGGGGTCAGCGTGTGGTGGTGCCGGGTCCAGCGGGTCGGTGGTCCCTGGCCCCAGGTGTGGGGTGTTTGGGGGCCAGCGTGGTCGGTGGTGCCGGGTCACGGGCGGGGTGCCTGGGCCCAGCGTGTCGGGGGTGCTGGGGCCCAGGTGTGGTGGTCTGAGGCCAGCGTGTCGGTGGTGCATGAGGCCAGCGTGTCGGTGGTGCATGAGTCCAGCGTGTCGGGGGCCTGGCCCAGGGGTGTCGGTGGTGTCTGGGTCCGCGTGCGGTGGTCCCTGGGCCCAGCGTGTCGGGGTGCCGGGGTTTTCAGCTGTCGGTGGTGCATGAGGCCAGGGTCGGTGGTGATGAGGCCAGCGTTTTTCGGGGGGGTTGGGTCCAGCGTGTCGGTGGGCTTGAGGCCCACGTGCGGGGGCATGGGCCAGCTTTTCGGTGGTGAAAGGGGCCAGCGTGTCGGTGGTGCCTGGGTCCAGCGTGTCGGTGGTGCATGAGGCCAGCGTGTCGGGGGGGTGATGGGGGTCAGTATGATCCGGGTGATTTTCCGGGGTGAATTGAAGGGATTAGGAGAAAGCTCTATTTTCCAGACCCTGGAGGAGATGAGTCCCTTCGCCTCCTGATCGCAGATGATGGAGTCACTGACGGGTTTTTTGTTCTTTTCCCATGTTTAATGTCACGCTAAAGCATAAGAAGACGAATTTAAATTTGGCAAAGCGGAGCCAGAACCTGTTTCCAAGGCTTTAATGATGATCTGATGAAATCCATCTCTACTCGCCGCTGATGTGGATCACAGATGTCATACAAATGCTAATTGATTTACGTTACATTTTTCACTAATGTTGAGTTTATAAAAATAAAAAAATGATAGAGATGGGAGTTCCAGGACGACGCGCCGCGTTCACAGATCCTGGGGAGGCTTAAAGGGCGCGATCACCAGAAAGGGTTGTAGCTTATAAGAACTAATTGTCACATGTAAAGGAAATTGTTTTCCATTTTCTTTGTTCTCATTTTACAACATTAACCATCTACAAAATAATCCACTACCTGGCATCATCCAGCCCTCCCCAGATACCTCAACCCCTCAACCCCCTCACATCATCCAGCCCTCCCAGATCCTAACCCCCCCACAATCCAGCCCCCCCCAATTTTCCTAACCCCTCAATCCACCTCCCCCCCGTACCTCAACCCCCTCACCTCATCCAGCCCTCCCCAGATACCCCCACCCCCTCACTCACCTCCCTCCCCAATCCCAAACCCCTCAACCCCCCCTCCCCAGATACCTCAACCCCCCCCAAAAAACCACCTCCCAGATAACACAACCCCCGCACATCATCCAGCCCTCCCATATACCACAACCCCCTCACATACACCCCTTCCCCAAAACCAACCCCCACATCATCCAGCCCTCCCAGATACCACAACCCCCTCACATCATCCAGCCCTCCCCAGATACCACAACCCCCTCACATCATCCAGCCCTCCCCAGATACCTCAACCCCCTCACATCATCCAGCCCTCCCCAGATACCTCGACCCCTCACATCATCCAGCCCTCCCCAGATACCTCGACCCCTCACATCATCCAGCCCTCCCCAGATACCTCAACCCCCTTCAACACCACCCCCCCAGATCCCCCAAAAACCCCCCCACTCCCTCCGCCCTCCAGAACATCCCCCTCACATCATACCAGCCCCCCCCACCACCCCCCAACACACCAGCCCCCCTAGATACTAAAACCCCACACATACCACCCTCCCCAGTCCCCAAAACCCCCCTCACACATAAAACCCCCTCCCCAAAAAACCCAAACCCCCCTTCACATCACCCACCCTCCCAAAAACCAACCCCCACACATCCACCCTCCCAATACACTCCCCCCTCCCTCACCCCCCCCCAGATACCCAAAAACCCCCTCCAAACATCCCCCCTCCCAGTTTTAACCCCAAACCCTCCATCACCAGCCCTCCCAGATACCACAACCCCCTCACATCATCCAGCCCTCCAATACCAAAAAACCCCTCCATCTCAGCCCTCCCCAGATCACCCCCCCCATCTCGCCTCCCAAACCAAACCCCCCTAAAACATCCAGCCCTCCCCAGCCACCACAACCCCCAACATCAACCACCCCCCCCAAATCCCAAAACCCCCTCCCCATCACCCAGCCCTCCCAGATACCACAACCCCCTCACATCATCCAGCCCTCCCCAGATACCACAACCCCCTCACATCATCCAGCCCTCCCCAGATAACACAACCCCCTCACATCATCCAGCCCTCCCAGATAACACAACCCACACAAATCCGGGCCCTCCCAAACACCCCCCCATCATCCACCCTCCCAGAACCAACCCCCCCAATCATCCAGCCCCCCGACCCCAAACCCCCACAATCCACCCTCCCCAATACCACAACCCCCTACATCATCCAGCCCTCCCCCAGAAAAACACAACGCCACCCATCATCCAGCCCCCCAATAGCACTCCCCACTCCCACTCAGCCTCTCCGAACCACAACCCCTCCACACCAGCCCCCCAAATACCAAAACCCCCACTCACCCCCCCCCCACCCAATACCACAACCCCTCACATCATCCAGCCCTCCCCAGATACCTCAACCCCCTCACATCATCCAGCCCTCCCCAGATACCTAAAACCCCCCTCCATCATCAGCCCCCCAAACCCAACCCCCTACTCACCACCCCTCCCCAGATCCCCCAAACCCCTCCATCATCCGCCCCCCCAGATACCCAACCCCCTCACATCATCCAGCCCTCCCCAGATCCCACACCCCCTAAAATCCACCCCCCATACCCACCCCTCCCCATCCCCGCCCTCCCCAGATATCCCCCTCCATCATCACCTCCCCCGCCCCCCCCCCTCCCCCCATCACCAGCCCTCCCCAGAACCCCCCCTCCCCCCTCATACCCACCCCCCCGGATACCCACCCCTAAACCCCTAAAACCACCAGCCTCCCCCCAGATACACAACCCTAAACAAAATCCAGCCCCCCCAGAAAACCAAAAACCCCCCAACATCATCCAGCCCTCCCAGATACCTCAACCCCCTCACATCATCCAGCCCTCCCCAGATACCACAACCCCCTCACATCATCCAGCCCTCCCCAGATACCACAAACCCCCCAATCATCCACCCCTTCCGTACCCCCCCTCACAATCCGCCTCCAGATCCCACAACCCCTCATCTCCCCCCTCCCCGATCCCCCCCAGACCCCTCACTCTCCACCCCCTTTCCAGATACCAAAACCCCTCACAAACCAGCCCCCAATACCACAACCCCTCCATAAATCACCTTTCCCAATAACAAAACCCTAAAAATCATCCAGCCCTCCCCAGATAACACTGAACCCACCAATCTTCCTGACTTCCCCAGCTAACATTACCCCCTTAAATGATAAAGCCCTCCCCAAAAATACTCCCCCCCCCCCCTGTACAGGTTTAAGTTTCTACAGCTTGAGCTCCCCTTCCTTTTCGGGCTGTGGGTGGCCTACAGTTTAGGCCCCCCATTCCTTTTTTTCAGTCTGCGTGGTTCTACAGTTCAGCCTTTTTCCATTTCCCTGTTTAGGCTGGGGGTGGTTCTACGTTTAAACGCACCTATTTCCCTTTCAAATTTGTATGATTCCAGCTTCGTTCACTTTTCCTGTTCAGGCTGTGGGCAATTCTACAGCCCAGGTTAACCCCCTGTTCAGCTGGGGCGTTTTTTCCCGTTTTAAAGGCTTCACTTCTTGTTCGGGCTGTGGCGTTCTACAGCTTCAGCCCCACTTCCTTTCAGGGGGAATTCTACATAAACCCTTTCAGGGGGGCTTCCCAGTGGTCCTTTGGGGTTGTAGGGAAATTTTCCCTTAGGCTCCATTTTGTCCGGGGGGCGGGGAAGTTCTACAGCTTCAGACTCCCCTTCCTCGTAAGGGTGGGGGGGCTACAGCATTGATGTCAGTTAGCCTGCTTTTCCTAGCTCGCCCATTCAGGTACCCCCCCAACTTTTAGAGTTTGCAAAGGGGGACACATGAGGCCACCCTCAAACCACATCCAAAAACAAAAATGAACACACTGGGGACACGCCTCTAACCCGCCCATACCCTAATCCAATTTTTTGGGGCCCAAAAAGGGAATTTTAGGTTTGGGGGGTTTTGACCAAATGATAAATTTGTAAGGTTTTTATAAAAAAAGGGAATAGTTTTTTTAGGGTGATTTTTTTTTTGGGGGGGAGTAAAATCTATTTCAAATGAAAAAGGGGAAAATTTCAGAGCAAAGGGGGACAAGGTTTTTTTAAAAATAGGGGAGTTTGGGTATGGGGGGGGTGAGGAAAATAATTTGAGTTAAAAAAGCGGTAAATGAAGGTTTTTTGGTTTTTTAAGGTAGATAATTAACAAGCTCCTTTACTCCTGATAACCAGGGAAACCTGTGTACAAAGCTGGAGATATGAACTGATCTAGCTCTGAAAGGAAGCAAAATCAGAGCAGCAATGTTTTTTGGTAATAGCCTTTATTTACATTTGCCTACATGTTTTAATCTAATCAATGAAATGGGAACAGGCTTGGACTGGCCCACATGGGGAATAGGGGAAACCCCCGGTGGGCCCCTGAGCTTGGTAGACCTGGAGCTGTTTTTTACCTTCATAAACATCCCCCAAAGAGGTAAAAAAAAAGCATAGAAAGAGAGGTATAAAGCAAGAGGCAGCATATAGGAGGCATCTACAGTCATTTACAGTAGTTGTAGGGTAGGCCCTTAAAATAAATTCTACCGGAGGGCCCAGTAGTAGCTAAACTGGTGGGCCCCTAGAATCAACTCCACCTGTTGGCTCTAGGCGCCCCAGTCCGACACTGAATGGGAATACCCCTTTAAGGCTAAAATCACACGGGAAATTTTCAATGTAGAATGAGCCCCGGAAAGTCTCTTTTATTAACAGGGAAGTGGTCAGCTCTCATTTTTGGATTTTAAAGGGACAGTCCCGAGCACCTCTCTGTGTTAAAGGGAGACATTCATGGACCTTTTCTCGAGATAGATGTGGGCCCCAGAGGTAATGACAAGCCCAAGTAAATCCCTATACAAAACGAGTATCAACAGAAGCTAGAATCAAAGCGAACAAATAGGATAAATAATAGATGTTCTGTATAATATTTTTATGGATTGTCCGTCATAACACACATAAATCTAAAATGGGGGACAGTTTGTTATAAAATAAAATAAATTCATAATTAGAGTACAGACCAAATGTTTGGACACACCTTATCATTTCAAGAGTTGTCTGTATTTTCATGACTATAAAAATTGTAGATCCGCACTGAAGGCATCAAAACTATGAATTAAAGGGGTTTTACCACCATGTAATGTTGACGTGGGAACCTCCAAAATGTGTATTTAATCACTTTTCTAAATATATGTGATTACAAAAAGTGAAAACTCTGAGAGCTGCAGCATTTCTCAATCCTCCTTAGTTACCTCAATGCTTTCCCTAGTCAGGACCCAGGAGCTGACAGGCCGCGCTTGAATCACTTCTTATCTGATGACAGGCAAAATGAATGAGCTTTTAAGGCACCGGGTAGAGAGTGCAGTCTGAGGCTGTCTTGCTGTATTGAGAATCCACTCTTGTACTGTTTATTATTTCACTTAAGTTTTGAGACGCTCCCTTGGATTCCTCACTCCTCATTCGCTCCCACCCTCTCTCCCCTGCAGCTTCATGACTCAGCACAAAAGCAGGATGTATACAAATCATGCGGACAGGAGCTAGGTAAGTGCGTCTTGGCAAATCCCCTTTAACACATGTGGAATTATATACTTAACAAAAAAGTGTGAAACAACTGAAAATGTGTCTTATATTCTAGGTTCTTCAAAGTAGCCGCCTTTTGCTTTGATTACTGCTTTGCACACTCCTGGCATTCTCTTGATGAGCTTCAAGAGGTAGTCCCCTGAAATGGTTTTCCCTTCACAGGTGTGCCCGGTCAGGTTTAATAAGTGGGATTTCTTGCCTTATAAATGGGGTTGTGACTAGTGATGAGCGATTACGTTGACTATCGTCATCGGGTCGATATCGGCAATTATCAAGACGATTTCCGATAGTCGATAATAGATTATCGCCATGGACCATTTAATTAAAAGCTATGGGAGATGAACAACACCTCATTCTTACACCCAAACAGGGCTGGAGAAGCTGGGAATTAACATCCACAACGTCAAATGGATACGTCATCACATCTTAGGCAACAACACTTAGGTTATAAAAGGTCAGTCACAGAAAAAAAGTCACAGACCATTCACTATCCCTGTCTTGTACCACAGCATGACCCTTAAACCTTGCATCACCCACAAATTAAAAAAGTGCCTGGAAAAAGGGAGTCTTGAGCCACCATTTTAGTTTCACTGACATTGACTATACCGGTCCTGTGCCACAGCATAAGACCCAAAACCTTTCTGACCCCACAGATTAAAAAAGTGCCGAAATAGGAGTCTTTCACCACCATTTAGTTGAACAGGACATTGACTATACCTGTCCTGGGCAACTACATTCTGTTCAAGTCTTCCAGTACCTCCTTGTACAATTCGAGGAATCTTTGTATCAGCTATTTTGTGCAATGCCAGTTTTTTTAGTATTTAATTCAAGAAAAACACTTATAAAATAGGATGGAATCCCACCAGTCCTTTGTTTCTCTTTTTTTTTTAAATGTATTAAATGGGTTGTCCCACAATACGTGATTGATAGCTCTGTAAATGTCTTTCAAAACAAGTCATTTTGCAATATTGTCCATAACAGTGTCCTACCTATTCCGTTTTTTGACAGGCGCCATCACCCCAGTGACCACTCTTGACAATTGTGAAGAACAAAGGTCTGTTAGATACCACATATTTTTTTTATAATAGGACCTGAAGTATAGCTGCATTTCAACAGCAAAATGCCCCCAAAAATTCCAAAACATGACCCTTGAGCCAACTTTTTGACAATTGTGAAGAACAAATGACTGTTAGAAACCACATTTATTATAATAGGACTTGTAAGTATTGCTGCATTTTTTACAGCAACAATGCCCCCAAAAATTCAAAACATGACCCTTGAGCCACTTTTGACAATTGTGAAGAACAAATGTCTGTTAGAATAGGACCTGTAGTATAGCTGCATTTCACAGCAATTTTTTTTTTAGAATAGGACCTGTAGTATAGCTGCATTTCACAGCAAAATGCCCCCAAAAATTCAAAACATGAACCCTTGAGCCACCTTATGACAATTGTGAAGAACAAATGTCCTGTTAGAACCACATTTTTTTTAGAAATAGGACCTGTAGTCTAGCTGCATTTCACAGCAAATGCCCCAAAAATTCAAAACATACCCTTGAGACCACTTATGACAAGTGAAGAACAAATTTGGTTCCTGTTAGAAAAACAACATTTTTTTAAGAATAGGACCATGATTATATGCTCATTTCAAAGCAGCATGACCCTAAAATTATTAAAAATGACTTCTCAGCCCACTGTAAAAAATTGTGATGGAGAAATGCCCACTTAGAAGCCACATTTCTGGTTCACGAAGGACCATGATTATAGCTGTATCTCACAGCAACATGACCCCGAAAAACCATTGACAAAGCATAAATTCTAAAGAAAAAATTTTTTTTTTAAAGTGAGTAAATGGAATACGGTGTTGTCCATGAAACCGTTGGTGTCTTTAGTCTCCTCACAGCATAAACACAAATTGATGAACTGTTTGGGAAAAGAGAATAAAAATTGCAGGTAAGAAAGATCATTTTAAAAAACATTTTTCAAGAGACCATTTCTTTTTAAATAAGTGAATGTGAAGTAGACCGGCAACTAATCGGTGACCTCGCAATTGGGGCCACAACATCATCAAGATCCTTGCCTGATTCATCTTGATGAAAGTCAAAAAAAACAGATCCACATATATCTGTGGAAAGTCCGGAGCGTTTGTCTGTAATGACACCTTCCAGTCTGTGCTGAGGTCTGCTCAGATATGACTCTGGCTGCTTTGCAGACAACACCTCAATGCGTGACGAACCAGCTCGTTCCATTCATCATATGGATACCCAGAAGTCTACTTGGGTCCGGAAAACATACAAAAACATCGGTGTTGAGAACGCAGAAAGTCGAGCACATGATGCTTAAGCTGATCTCAGTGGTGTTGATGTGTGCCCTGCATGCCATGCGTTGGTGAGGTGGTAAATAAAGATTGCCAGAGTCACCATTATGCTCTGCCACCATTTTTGCACTGCTGCTGCGAGCTACGCCTACTTGGCCTCTAACTGCTGTCACGTCGCTGATGTTTGTTCCAACCGTGACATTTGGGGAACGTGAAGCAGGACGCAACAGATGTCGTCTCCAGTTAATCAATCAGACAGGTCTCCCATTTCCTGCATTTTACTCTTCTATTTGGTGGGTGGAAGGAAAATTAGCTTGAGTTTTGTTTTGTACCGGGGATCCAGGATGGGGCCACCCAGTAACTGTTGTTCATTTTTGATGGCCTTCAATGCGAGGATCATGTTGGAGGAAATGGAAGCATCCAGCACTCATGAGAGAGATGGAGCCTTGATTTCCCAAGCCTCTGGGTCGAAGGTGCACTAGCAAACTTGATCTTCCTCATCTTCTCTCCGCCTCAAATTCGCAGCCAACCTCTTTTCCAAGGCAGGGACGTCGGAAACCACACACGTGATGTCCAGCGCGTACCTCCTCCTCCTCCTCCGCTGCTCCGGCACAGCTTCAACACACCCTGACTTGCCTGAAGATGATGCACCCTGAGAGCTGATTGCGCCACCTTGCACTAGCTCTGGACCCCCGAACCACTGCCTAAATGAAGATCCGATGAAATTGTGAAAACTTCGGGCTTATGGTTTTGACGGAGAGAAAAGGCTCCCGTGTCCGCATCTTGTTTCCGTCCCCCTCCCTCGCTGGCGGGTATCCCTGTTGTTTCAGAGTGTCCAACTGATCGTTCTCAGAACTAAGATCACCACAATGGTACAATTGCTGAAAAAGGGCATTGTCCTCACTGAGCATTTTGGTGGCTTCACAAACTGGCAGGATGGTTCAGAGCGTCTTTCACCTGCCTCCACTCTCGGTGGTTTAACACCCCGTGGTCCGTACATATTACGCTGCATGTCAGGCCATGTGTCACTTCGTACTGCGTAATGGCAATAGGCGCTGCTGCCCACAATGCGCTGGAGCATGTGGAGGGTGGAAATTCCAGCGTCTTGCCACGTCACCATGAGACGGTAGACGGGGGAGGCCGAGCTGACGCTGCACACGCAGCCAGGCGGGACGAAGCAGGGTGAGAACGGCGGAAGAGCGAACTCACAGAACCTCGAGCCTTCCTTCAGCAGGCAGTCCAGAACCCGGGTAGCTCTTTAGAAATTTTGGACGACAAGGTTCATGACAGTGCCAGGCAAGGGAATGGGGCTCCAACCTACCGATCCTTATGGGCGGCCAGCAATGTCCGCCCGTTATCGCCACACCACCATGCCTGTGCACAAGGTTCTTGTCACCCAGCCAGCCTCGGATCTCGTGCGTAGAGCTGGCTCCACAGCTCCTGACCTGTGTAGATGGATGGGTCTCCAAGACAGATTAATTCAACACGGCCTGGTGCTCTTGGCACGTGATGCCAACCATATTACCTTGGGGGAAAAGGACCCTGCACCATCCCTAGCGTTTTTAAGAGGTTCGCCGCCTGAGAGCCCACCTGTCACCTCTCCCACAGAGACATCCACCCAGCTCACCCAGTGAGCTGTCACAGAGATATAGCGGCCTTGGCCGTGCTTACTGTCCATGTGTCGTGGTCAGATGGACTTTTCCGACACAGATGCAGACAACACACTTGAATTTTTAGATTGACACGTGGCTGCCAGGGCAGGGGCGCTTTTCTGGCAAGAAATGCCTGGCTCTGCATCTGGAGTATTGGGGGCAGGCGAGGGCACATGACGTGGCGGAACCCACTCCGTGTCCACCAGAAACTGAAAGGCAACATTTCCAAGGCCAAAAGCCTGGCAATGCCGACATTCAGGCTTTTAGCTTAGGGATGTTTGGGTTAAAGTGTTTTCTCTGCTCCCAATCAGGAAGACAGAAGGCTGGCTGCTAGACTGGCCGCTGTAAGGCGTGGCAGGTCGTCAAACTGTGGCGGAAGGCAGAAAGGTGTAGGATGGGTATCTGGTGGTGCTGGTGGTACTACAGGCTACGGTGATGGCTGAAGCGGAGGCTGATCCCTGAGCATGCCTCTGAGAGACATGGGCAGCTGAGAAACTCTTGGTGGTGGCGGAGGAGGTGTAGGCGGAGACAAAGGGTGTGACAGTGTTTGGAGGCCCAGCGTCGGTCTGGCCTTTTTTGGCAAGTGTAGCCTCCATTTCCACTCATTCATTCGCTGCATGGTGACTAGAACACATGTTGGTGGTGGTATAAACAACCAAAGATTCTTCCCTCTACTGTGATGCGTTTACCCCGCAATAGGCGGCATGATGACATCGCATGGTGAATCAGAGGCTTGCTCATAGAAAGGCCCAGGGCTTGAGAGGTCCTGGACCTTTTTGCGGCGATAAGCGAGGAGCGGGGTTTAAGCTGACCGTGGCTGGGGGAATCATAACAGCAGACTTCGCGACCCCCCCTCCCTTTTTTAGGGGGGAAACCCCTCTGCACTCCCCTCGTCTTCCCCCTCGTCCTTTATAAACGCTGCAGCAAATTTTTGCTGAAAAGACCCCCGTAGGATCCCAATGTGTCTATCACTACAAGGGACTTGGTCGTCCTGACATTTGCATCCAGGGCTGCGGGGTCAAGCAAGAGGGACGCAAAAGGGGTTTTCCCACCGCCGGGGGTTTTTTCCGATTACCGGCTTCCTTTTCCTCCTCTGTGGCATCAGAACTGGGGTAGAGCAAGAAAAATATCCCTTTGGCCCCTTGGTCTTTGGAAATACCCTTTTGCCCCCAAACCCCATTTTGTCATCAAGAGGTTTCAGACAATGGTTTTTCCACATAGTGGGTTAAAGATTGACATTTTTTCGTTCATGTTGGCGGATGCGTGATGTGATGAGACTTTGTGGGCCGGTGCAGGGCGGGGGGTAAGATGCTGGATGCAGGTTCCCTTAAAACCCCTGAAGGCGATTGGGAGCTGTTCGTTCTGAGTTCCAAAGGGCCCTGACCCCGCGGCAGGCCTGACGGTCCGCCAATGACGTCCGCTGGCATGCGGTTTTTGTCGCAGCACTGGAAGGGCCCTTCTCTGTACCCCTCCTCCTGTGTTTCCCCCTCTTTGTCGCTTACCACCTCATTTGCCCATGTTTTGAAAGATAAAAATTTAAGAAGGTATGGAAGAGTTTTTGAAAGTTCTTTTAAAAGCGGCAAATCACGCTTTTTCTTAAACCCTCTAAATTTCCCCAAACCAAAAAGAATAGAAACTGAATGTTTTTGCGAATACCTGTGAAATGCGTCTGGGGAAAAAACCGAAAACAAATTCCATGTTCTTCTTCGTCCCAGGGTTTACAATGCCCAGTAGGACTAGGAATTGATATTTTTTTAACAAAATCATACAAATGGCGCTGCGCCAAACTGAATTCAAAGACGCAAAAAAAACTATTCAGAAGTTAAAACCCGGATGAGAATTGCGTTTTTGCAGCAATGACAAACGAGAACAGTTATAGAAAATGTTTCTTAGAATTGTCGTACAAGTGGTTTTAAAAAAAATGGGGCCGCCCATGCAATACAGCTATTTAAAAATTATCGGATAACCAACGGGGGGTTTTTTTACCTTAATCCCCTGCGGGACTAAAAAATTGCTGTATTCTTTTTAAAGTGCAAGGTGGCCTAAAAAAAAACCAGGGCCGCCCCAAAAGTGAAAAAAACAAATCTGAAATGTTCGGAAAATGTTAGGGATTTTGCAGTTCACAGAAGATTGTCTAGATAAATGCGGCCCTGTGGTATGAAAAATTCTTACAAAATAATATGTATTGGGAAACGACAGTGACATGGGGGATAGGGGGTGGGAGGGAGACGGGGAGCGAGCTTGTACAGTAAAGGGGGGGGTGATGAACCCCTTATTTGAAAAAACCCCCCAGTGGGGGGGGAAGAAAGCCCTGAATTTGTAGAGGAAAAAGCTGAGACCCAAAAGGGAAACACGAACTGAAGAAGCGTTTACACCCCCTTTAAAGAAAGGATTTCAGCACCAAACCCGAAAAAAAAAGTTTCTTGCCCGGCCCGTAAAAAAGTATTTTTGGCGTCGGCGAGAAAATTTTTAGCCCCAAACATTAAAGGAAAGGTTTTTGGGCTGCAAAAAAAATCCAAAAAAAAAAAAAAAAAAAACTTATTTTAGCGGAAAAAAAACATGAATTGTGCAAATTTCATTAGCGACCAAAGAATGAAAATTTTATTACGAACGGTAGGAATGGGGGGGAAAATTGAAACTTGTCTGCAGTTTGATAAGGGGTTAAACCTTTGTTTTAAACCATATTGGGGGGACTTTTGGGGGCTCCTGGGAGGGTTTTATTGAAAAAAGCGGCAAAAAAAACCCCAAAAACGCGCCAAAGGTTCCCCCGTTTTCCATAGAAATTTTAGTAAAATTTTTTGTCTGGCGTTTTTTAGAACTGTTGCAAAAAGAGAGAGGAAAAAAAAAAGAGCAGAAAAAAAAGGGTCGGTTGTAGAAGCGGAGGATTTTACAGTAGGTTTTTGGGAGGATTTCAGTCTTTTTTCAGCTTTTTTCGTTTTCTAAAAAACTAAGTTTTTCTGTGCAGTTGAGACATAGCCTAACTTCCGGGTTTTTATTCGAGGGGCTTAGGGAAAGGCCAGTGGGGACCCCGGAGGGGAGTATAATTTTGGGTTTTTTTTTAAACCAAACCTTTTTCCCCCTTTTGATTTTATTTTGTTTTCTGGGGATACCCCTTTTTTTATGGAAAAATCTCAAATATATTATTTATTTACTAGGAAGAAATGCAATTTGAAACTTAAAAAATATATTACAAAATTTTAAGATACGGTAATTAAAGAAAAATATTTAAAAAAGATTTTTTTCCAAAATAACATTTTGAAGATATTTTTTCGACAGAAATATCATCAAAACGCCGGGTAGTGCGGATCCTCTGGGCCCCCGAGTATCACCATCTACGTCGCGGTGGCCCGAGGATCAGGGATGGGGAGGAACGGACCTGGCTTTGGGAGCGGTGACAGGTCAAGAGGTTAGCCCTAGACAGGAGCAGAGCCGACAGGGAAGGCTTGATAACAGAGGTAATAACAGATGAAACCCGTCGGAACGGAGGGATAGAGGGGGTGGACGGCAGGGTTAAAGGGGTTGTCTCACTCAGGGATCGCTGCTTTTTAGTTAAAAAATTTGCAAAAAAAAAAAGTCACCTTTCATTTTTTGCCCTTTAAAAATGTCCTACATCTAGTATCCCCCCCTTTTTGGGCTGCTCAGCTCTGGTCGTATAGTACAGACCTGTTCAATTCTCCTGATAGGTGACAGCATGGTCGCTATGTACAGACTGTTCTATCACTCCGATAGGTGCCAGCCTGGGTTTCTTAGCTACAGACTGTTCCATCTTTGTTTGGCTGCCCGCACTGGTTGCTATGTACGACCTGTTCCCTCTTCTGTAGGTGGGCCCCTGGTTTGTTTTGTACAGACCGTTTTCTCTCCTGTTTTGGGTGCCCGCACTGGTTGTTAGTACAGACTGTTCCATTCTCTGATGGTGCCGACTGGTTGCTTAGCTACAGAAACCCGTTCAATCTTCCTGATAGGTGCCATGTGCTTAGCTACAGCCTGTTTTATCTCTCCTGTAGGTCCACACTGGTCACTGTTGACGACCGTTTATATTGTAGGTGCCGCCGGTTGCTATAGTACAGCCGTTCTATCTCTCCTGATGGCTGCCAGCATGGTCGATGTAGCTACAGACCTGTTCTATCTCTCCTGATAGGCTGGCGGCCCTGGTTGCTATAGCTACAGACCTGTTTGATCTCTCCTGATAGGCTGCCAGCACTGGTCGCTATAGCTACAAACCTGGTTGATCTCGCCTAATAGGCAGCTAGCACTGGTTGCTATAGCTACAGACTGTTTGATCTCTCTGATAGACTGCAAGCACTGGTCGCTATAGCTACAGCCCTTTTTGGGTCTCTCCTGATTGGCTGCCAGCACTGGTTGCTATAGCTACAGACCTGGCTTTTACTGCAGTCTAGTAGAAGCCAGTAAAAAAAAAAAAAAATGAAACCGAGAAAACAGGACTGAGGTAAGATGAATCAGTGTAGTGAGAAAACCCCTTTAATGCAAATTTCACAGGAACACTGGTAACGCTAGGGTTAATTCAGCAGGAGCTTCAGTAAACAGAGGTCAAGCAAGGGCAGGGATCGTGGACAGGTGAGTAGAGCAGAGAAGCAGGGGATGCAGAAGCAGGTATGGGACACAGTGACACAGCCGCTGCGAGCCCCGCACAGGAAGGGACATCGGATACCGAAACAGAGGCACGGACATGTCCGCAGTCCAGAGTCCAGGTCCCGGGCCGCGGGGTGATCCGTGACAAATAGAAAGTCCTGGAGGAGAAACAGTCCCATTTCCAAAATTTGTAATTACTCTGATATTAAACAAAAACAATTGTTTTAAGAAAATATAAAGTTAATAATGAAAAGGATTTAAAAAAAAATTCTATTTGTGATGTTAAACTTTTTAAAGGGGCCAATTTAATGAATTTCCTGAGATGGATGTGAGTAGTAATTACGGCTCCCATCAGACCCGGCGGTCGCAGCTAATTGTGTATTGTCTCTGTATTTGTGATTTCTCACAATGTTCTCCCGGACACGACACATTAACCGTCCGCACTGAGACTCTCAAGGAGTCGAAAAAAAATTTTGTTGAAATTTAAATAAAAGAGCTAATTGCTAGACAAAACGGAGCCGGCGCCAGGGCTGCTCCGCGCTGCAGGTGAATTAGCACATTAGGCGATGAGATAATTTTATCATCACTTTCTGCCAGGAAACTCATTTAGACTTTAATTATTTTTATTGAATATTTAAGAGCTTTTCATTTAAACTTTTCATTTGCGGCCTGGACCGTGATTGCACGCGAGCGGCTGACGAGGACTCTCCGCGGTTAATGGATGGAATTTGGGGTCTCACACATTGTCCTCTAATAAGTGCATTCTGATTACTGGAAGCTTCTGGTTAGAGGGAATACTAGAATATTTGGGCCAAAGACATAGGGTAAAGCCAAGTTATCCTGCAGGTAGACGGGGTATATATGGGCCCATTCTTTGTCACATGTAGCTATTCCACTGAGTAAGGTGCCCCTTGCTATGTGTAACATGTGGGGCCCCACAAAATGCCATTCTTAGTGACCTTTAGGGCATACAGCAATAAAAAGGTGCCTCCATGTTGTGACCTCTGTCCTGTGTGGGTGCGCTATGTGTATTGTTTGTTTGTTGTATAGCTGCTGTATGCATATTGTGGGATTGTATGGATGCTGTATGTGTAATGGATATATATTGTGGGGGTGCAGAATAGGGATTGCATGTATGCTCAGGGGCGTAACTACCGTGGTAGCAGACGTAGCAGCTGCCCCGGGGCCCGTGCTCTTAGGGGGCCCGGCGTCTGCTACCCCGGTGGTTCGGCATGCTAGTTCACGGCCGGCGGACGCGGAGCTGCGGGGCCCGGCGCTTCCTACCTCTGAGCGCCCGGGCCCTCTGGCCCGAGTGCTCAAAGGGCAGGACTGGCCGGTATTAGCAGAGCAGAGCCGGCCCACAGTGCTGACGTGGGCTGCCCGATGACGTCACATCATCGCGCGGCCTGCGCCGAGCACAGACTGGCCGGCCAGCTGCACGGTCACATCGAGGGAGCGAGAGACAGGTGAGTGAGTGATTTCTTATTTTTTAATATTAATGAAGCCCCCTGCCTGCCTAAATATAGGCCCACCCCCTAAAGCCCTACTTACTAGCCCCTTAGCCTGTCTGCCTATATTTTGATCCCTATACCCCTGTCTCCCTATATCTAGCCGTTTTACCCCTGCCTCCCTATATATTGGCCTATAGCCCCCCAAACCCCTGCCTACCTATATATAGCCCTATAGCCCTGTCTGCCTATACATAGCCCCTAGAGCCCCCAAGGCCCTGCCTGCCTATATATAGCCTCCCCAAAGCCCTGCCTGCCTGCCTATATATAGCTCACCAAAGCCCTGCCTGCCTATATATAGCCCCTATAGCCTACCCTATGCCCCCTATATCCTACGCCCTGTCTGCCTGTATGGGGCCCCTATAGCTTACCGTAAGCCCTGCCTGCCTACATATATGGCCCCTATAGCTACCTAATCTCTGCCTTCCTACCTATATGGCCCCTATAACCTGCCTGCCTATCTATCTATATGGGGCCCTATAGCTACCTAAACTCTGCCTGTCTATATGGGGCCCTATACTCTACCTCATAGTTGCCAACTTTTGAAATTGAAAAAGCAGGAGTTTGCAGAGGGTGGCGTGCTAAATGCGGCGCGGCAAAAATTTGCATTGACACGCACATCTTGTCGGTGTTCCATGACCCTTCAAAAAGCCACACCCACTCCACCTAACTGCATTTAAAGCTTTGGAAGGAAAAGAAGCCAGGTAGATGCCTTATACCAGGTAGTAGCCCCCATAACCAGGTAGTGCCCCTTACAGGCAGGTAGATGCCCCCTTGTAGCCAAGTCGATGCCCCCTGGTAGCCAGGTAGACTCCCCCTCTGTAGCCAGGTAGATTCCCCCTCTGTAGCCAGGTAGAGCCCCCTCTGTAGCCAGGTAGAGCCCCTGTGTAGCCAGGTAGAGCCCGCTCTGTAGCCAGATAGAGCCAAATTTGTAGCCAGGTAGATGCCCCCCTTTGTTAGCCAGGTAGATGCCCCCCTTTGTTAGCCAGGTAGATCCCCCCATTGTTGCCAGGTAGATGCCCCTTTGTTGCCAGGTAGATGCCCCCATTGTTAGCCAGGTAGATGCCCCTTTGTTAGCCAGGTAGTGCACCCATTGTAGGCAGGTAGTGCCCCCTCATTGTCGCCAGGTAGTCCCCCCCCCTTGTAGCCAGGTAGGTGCCCCCATTGTAGCCAGGTAGTGCCCCCTCTGTTGCCAGGTAGTGCCCCCCCATTGTAGCCAGGTAGTGCCCCCTCTGTTGCCAGGTAGACCCCCCCCATTGTCGCCAGGTAGTGCCCCCTCTGTTGCCAGGAAGACCCCCCCATTGTTTCCAGGTTGTGCCCCCTCTGTTGCCAGGTAGACCCCCCCCATTGTAGCCAGGTAGTGCCCCCTCTGTTGCCAGGTAGACCCCCCCATTGTAGCCAGGTAGTGCCCCCTCTGTCGCCAGGTAGACCCCCCCATTGTAGCCAGGTAGTGCCCCCTCTGTTGCCAGGTAGGCCCCCCCCATTGTAGCCAGGTAGTGCCCCTCTGTTGCCAGGTAGACCCCCCCATTGTAGCCAGGTAGAGCCCCCAATAACTACTAAAAATAAAATAATAAAAGCACTTACCTCACAAGGCTCTGCAGCTCCGGACATCTCCGGCGACTGAGTAGTCTAGCGTCGCAGGGGGAGTGAGTGCAGCCGCGCGTCACACCCCCTGCGACACTGACCTGTATGTTAGCGCGCACCGGCGCCCCCCCCCCCCCCCCCGCCAAAAGCGGGAGAGTTGGCATGTATGCTCTAGCTAAACCCTGCTTGACTGCCTATATGGGGCCCCATAGCTACCTAAACCCTGCCTGCCTATATGAGGACCCTATTGCCTACCTAAACCTTGCCTATCTGGGGCCCCATATAGCCTATCTAAACCCTGCCTGCCTAAATGGACCCCATATAGCCAGGGGGGGCAGGTGCTGGAAAAGTCAGGATTCTAAGATATTTGTGTCTAAATCTCCAGGGACAAGTGGCCGGGAGACGTCATGATGGCGGACTGGACCGGATGCAGAACAAAAGGGGAAGTCAACAACTTGTCAGAGAAACGTCACCTGTGAGTCACAAGATGTAACTGCACTATAATCACTAATATCTGGAGAGCCTGTGTACACTGGTGTCTACCACTATATGGTCACTGTATGGAGGTAATATACAGTCTGCAGAGCCTGTGTACACTTGTATCAACCACTATATGGTCACTCTAGGGAGTTAATATACAGTCTGCAGAGCCTGTGTACACTGGTGACTACCACTATATGGTCACTGTATGGAGGTAATATACAGTCTGCAGAGCCTGTGTACACTGATATCTACCATTACATGGAGGTAATATACAGTCTGCAGAGCCTGTGTACACTGATATCTACCACTATATGGTCACTGCATGGAGTAATATGCAGTCTGCAGAGCCTGTGTACACTGATATCTACCACTATATGGTCACTGTATGGAGGTAATATACAGTCTGCAGAGCCTGTGTACACTGATATCTACCACTATATGGGTCACTGTATGGAGGTAATATACAGTCTGCAGAGCCTGTGTACATTGATATCTACCACTATATGGTCACTGTACGGAGGTAATATACAGTCTGCGGAGCCTGTGTACACTGATATCTACCACTATATAGTCACTGTATGGAGGTAATATACAGTCTACAGAGCCTGCGTACATTGGTGTCTACCACTATATGGTCACTGTACGGAGGTAATATTCAGTCTGCAGAGCCTGTGTAAACTGATATCTACCACTATATGGTCACTGTGTGGGGGTAATATACAGTCTGTAGAGCCTGTGTACACTGGTAACTACCACTATATGGTCACTGTAGGGGGTAATATACAGTCTGTAGAGCCTGTGTACATTGGTAACTACCACTATATGGTCACTGTATGGAGGTAATATACAGTCTGTAGAGCCTGTGTACACTGGTGTCTACCACTATGTGGTCACTATATGGTGGTAATATACAGTCTGCAGAGCCTATGTACACTGGAGTCTACCACTATATGGTCACTGTACGGAGGTAATATACAGTCTGCAGAGCCTGTGTACACTGGTGTCTACCACTATATGGTCACTGTGTGGTGGTTATATACAGTCTGCAGATCCTGTGTACACTGATATCTACCACTATATGGTCACTTTATAGAGGTAATATACAGACTGCAGAGCCTGTGTACACTGGTGTCTACCACTATATGGTCACGGTATGGTGGTTATATACAGTCTGCAGAGCCTGTGTACACTGCTGTCTACCACTATATGGTCACTATATTGCGGTATTATTGGTCTTTGTGTACTGATCAGTAATAGTATAGGGGTATTATTCAGTTACTATGTGGTGGTAATTTGTGGTCATGTTCTGGCGGTATAATCAGGTCCTTATGTAATAGCGTTATTGGTAATATTGGTTTTGGTATAGTGGATTTGATTGGTAGCAGTATGATGGTGATATGTATGGTGAGGTATTTGCCCCTTGTATTATCTACATTATCTAACAGCATGTCCTGGTACATGTTCGTGGTCAGGGAGGTGGGCAAGGGGGGGGGGGTTGGTAGGGGGCCCCATCCAAAAGTTTTCTTTGGGGCCCAGGCTTCTCTAGTTACGCCCTTGTTTATGCTGTATGCGTATTGTACGGGTGCAGGATTTGGATTGTGTGTGCTTCATATACATACAGTATCTCACAAAAGTAAGTACACCCCTCACATTTTTGTAAAAGTAGTATTATATCTTTTCATGGGACACCATTGAAGATCTGACACTGTGATACAATGTAAAGCAGTCAGTGCACGGCTTGTATCACAGGGTAAATTTGGTGTCCTCAAAATAACTCAACACACAGGCATCAATATCTAAACCGCTAGCAACAAAAGTGAACACTCCCCTAAAAGAAAATGGCCAAATCATGCCCAATTTGCTATTTTCCCACTATGGTGTCATGTGACTCAGTAGTGTTACAAGTTCTCAGGTGTGACTGGGCAGCAGGTGTGGTAAATATGGTGTTATCACTCTCACACTCTCTCAAACTGGTCACTGGAAGTTCAGCATGGCTCCTCATGGCAAAGAACTGTCTGAGGATCTGAAGAAAAGAATTGTTGCTCTGCATAAAGATGACCGAGGCTATAAGAAGATGCCAACACCCTAACACTGAGCTGCAGTGCGGGGGCCAAGAGTATACAGAGGTTTAACAAGACAGGTTCCACTCAGAACAGTCCTAGCGATGGTCGACCAAAGAAACATCAAATTGGTCTGCATGGCTATCGTCCCAGAAGGAAGCTTTTTCTAAAGATGATGCACAAGAAAGCCTGCAAACAGTTTGCTGAAGACAAGCAGACTCTGATGAGAAACTTATTTGGTTCAGATGGTGTCAAGCATGTGTGGTGACAACCAAGTGAGGAGTACAAAGACAAGTATGTCCTGCCTACAGTTTAGCATGGTGGTGGGAGTGTATTGGTTTGGAGTTGCATGAGTGCCTCCGGCTCTGGGGAGTTACATTTCATTGAGGGAACAATGAATACCAAAATGTACTGTGATATACTAAAGCAGAACATGATCCCCCCCTCCTTTCTGGCCGCAGGGCAGTATTCCAACATGATAATGACCTCAAACACCCGCAAGACGACCACTGCCTTGCTAAAGGCTCCTACTTCCTGGTCAAGCTGTGATCGGATCTACAGGTTTAGGCACCCTCTTCCTGGTCAGGCTGAGGGTGGTTCTATAGCTTCAGGGTCCCACTTTTTGTTCAGAATGTGGACGGTTCTACAGCTTCAGGCTCCCACTTCCTGTTCAGTCTGTGGGTGGTTCTATAGCTTCAGCCTCCCACTTCCTGTTCAGTCTGTGGGTGGTTCTACAGCTTCAGCCTCCCACTTCCTGTACAGGCTGTGGGTAGTTCTACAGTTTCAGGCCCCCACTTTCTTATCAGGCTGTGGGTGGTTCTACAGCAGTAACTGGCATTCAGCTCTGCGATTCCTAGCTGATTCTATTACAGTGACATGAGTGCTGGAGGTTTTTAAACTGTAGCGTACAAGGCTGGAAAACTCTAAAGAGTTAAAACTTGTCAGTAAGTAATGTAAACATGCTCCCATTTTTCAAGTTAAGGAACAGAGCAGGGAGTCCCCAGCCGGACCACTGCTACAGCCTGTAAGAGACGTGGCCAGTAACTAGGCTAGCTTGTGTGCAGGAGCAGGGGGTAAGATCTGCTACTAACTCTGAAGAGAAGCAAAATCTGAACAGCGATGTGTTTGGTAATAGTCATTACTTAGTTTTACCTTCTAGGAAAGCATGTGTTTCCCATGATGCAAAGCTAGAGCAGGGAATTCTAGAATATCAGCCAATTTCTTAGGTGTGTATCCGTCAGCACAAAGCTGATGGAGTCCACGAGGCAGCCAGAAGAACTGACAATGCAGCTTTGGATGTGACTAGAGAATAATGAACGCCCTTAAATTCATTTTTTTTTTCTCATAATGACACAAGTGGGATTTTCAGTGATCGGCCCGACATAGGGAGAAACACAGAAGTTACCTCAAAGGTTCAAAATGAGAAGAAGTCAAATATTAATCTAAGAATTTTGTTCTTGTGACTGTAGTAAATGGTCACGGCGCGATGTTGTGATTGGAGCGGGCGCACTCGTGTCGTCTTGTGTTTTAGTGTTATTTATGTCACATCGATGAAATATAGACAGAAGGTGGAAGACGTCGGGGAGCGCACCGGGGAGAGCGCGCTGCAGACAGAATCTACAGCCGCGCATCACAATAAATATACACCGTGACGCAACTCCAGCAGATTTATGCGTTTCGTGCCGCCACCTCAGCTCTGTGGTTGCATTTTCTTGAAGAGGTGACTTGGAAAAGTAGACGCCATCTCAAGAAGTTGTCAAAAAACAAAATCTGGTCAGCACATCCGTCTTGAAAAATAAACGTATAGGTGCACTATGTTGTGGCAGTCAAAAGCTATGCAAACACAATATAATATCAGTAGCACTCTAAAGGCACTAAAAACGGTCAAAGAGGACATAAGAATTTTTTGGAACAGCATTTCTGCTAATATGAAATATATGAAAAAACTTGAGGTTCTTAGTGTACATTTTTGATTAAAATTGTAAAAGCCCACCTACCGCGGCAAGGTGACCTCAACTTCATGTGGGAACCTACACTACAGGCTTTTTAATCAGATCAGGTTTGCAGTTGGAGCCTTCTAACCCTGAAGTGTGGATGTCTGAACAGACACCAAGAGAGGCAGCATGTAGCGTAGGTTCCCACCTGAAGTGGAGCCACCTTGCCGCGGTAGGTGGGCTTTTACAATTTTGATCAAAAAATGTACACTAAGAACCTCTTTAGTGCCTTAGAGTGCTGCTGATGTTGTGTTGTTTTTGCATATCTGAAGAAGCTGTGACTGTAGTTTTAATCTGGCAGCGCTAAAGATGATAGAAGGTGAGCAAGTCAGTCTGTGTGTTACGCTGGCCATGGTAGTGGATCCACTGGACCACCGCGACCGATGGTGAGAGCCACGCCAAGGAGTGAGTCTAAGTGCAACCCGGTTTTCACCAGAGCCCACCGCAAAGCGAGACGGTCTTGCTGAGGCGGGATTACACCAGGTCGCTACCCCTGACGTGGTTGGTACGTGGCGGCCAGACACAGGTAGTCGGCAAGGCAGTAGTCGGAGGCAGGCAGGCAGGAAGGAACACCACGGAGAAGAACTGGCACGGAGGTACAAGACACCGGACAGCTAGGACGAACAGGAACCGTACTAGCAGGGAGCTAGGAGTAACGGATCCAGCAGGGGCTGAGAGGAAGTGATCCCTTTAAATAGGGTCAGCGGCCGGCAAGGATCCAATTGCCGGAGCGCTGGTCCTTTAAATAAAAAAACTGGCGCACTTGCGCCCTAGGGGCGGGAGCGCGTGCCGGGGCCGGCAGCGGGACGCGGAAGCACAGGAGCGCGGCGGGGTCAGTATCTGCGCCAGCGGCCCGTAGCGCCAGCCGCTCCGGGCCCGGGTGTAACGGCAGGGTCACGACTGCGCCTGCAGCTCGACTCGAGGGCTGCGGCGCGGTTCATGACACTGTGCTATCATTATTGGTTACCACTTGCCACACTTTTAATAGTTATGTTTATGGCTGATGTAGGTTGGTGGCCCTTGGTTTTGTGGGTGCAATAAGGCAGGAGACAAAGGTTATGATACAAAAGCCACTGTGGAGGTCGGTGAATGGGGAGAGGGCTAAGCTTGTGCAGCTCTCTCCTGTTCATGTTTAGGGGATTTCTGAATCGAACTGAGCACCCTTGTTTGTCCAAGTGCCATAGAAAAGAATGGGGAGACCTGCACAAGCGCGGCAGCCTCTCCGTTCTCTGAGGCCGGCTATAGCGAGCTATGAGCCGACCTCCACAGGGGATTTTCCATCATTGCAAAACCCCTTTAAAGTTGGGCTGCCATAAGTATTTTTAGGGCCTATATAGCCAAAGCATATGCCCTCTCGCCCATTATTAGTTCCTATTTTGCGCCACATCAGTGGACCCTTTTTTTTTTTCATTTTCATCCGGGTCCCGTGCAGGAGTATTGCCAATACTGCTCTGTTGCCGCCTCAGGATTTGCATTGTAAATAGTATTTGACCCTCCCTTGCCCCAACAGCACCCTCAGTCCATCGAGCCTCCCACCGCTTCAAGTTGGTTCTTGACTTGGCCCTTTCCTTATGGAGAAGCCATGGACTTGACTTAAAATCCTCAATCATATTTCAAGGCTCTTAACGGTTCAGTTGCAGTGTTTCATTCTGTCCTCACATTCAGAATCAAGACTGGGACAAGGTGTTCTGATGCCCAAGGCAAATAAGGCACAGAGCGTCCCCCAATGGAAAATTCAGCCCACTCCATACCTCCTTGCGCCCTTTTTTCTGTCTTAAATGAAGTGACGCGCTACCTTCGCCTGCCCTTCATTCCGGCCCTGTGCACAATGCATACCTCCCAACTTTTAGAGATTGCAAAGAGGGACACATCAAGTCACGCCTTTAACCACGCCCAAACACGTACATGCCAACTTTTTAGATGGCCAAAAGGCATAGTTGCCAACTTCTGAAAATGAAGAAGCAGGAGATTTTAGTGGGCGGCGCGCATAGCGCGCCGCAGCAAAAATTTGCATGGACACGCCCATCTTGTTGGTATGCAACGCCCCTTCAAAAAGCCACACCCACTCCACCTAACTGCATAACGGCTTTGGAAGAAAGCCAGGTAGATGCCCTTATAGCCAGGTAGTAACCCCCCATAAGCAGGTTGTGCCCCTTACAGGCAGGTAGATGCCCCCTTGTAGCCAAGTAGATGCCACCTCTGTAGCCAGGTAGGTGCCCCCCCTTTGTTAGCCAGGTAGGTGCCCCCCTTTGTTAGCCAGGTAGTGCCCCCATTGTTGCCAGGTAGATGCCCCCCTCTGTTGCAGGTAGATGCCCCCCTCTGTTGCCAGGTAGTGCCCCCTCTGTTGCCAGGTAGTGCCCCCTCTGTTGCCAGGTAGATCCCCCCTCTGTTGCCAGGTAGAGTCCCCAGTGTGGCCAGGTAGTGCCCCATTGTTGCCAGGTAGTGCCCCTCTGTTGCCAGGTAGATGGCCCCTCTGTTGCCAGGTAGATGTCCCCTCTGTTGCCAGGTAGTGCCCCATTGTTGCCAGGTAGTGCCCCTCTGTTGCCAGGTAGATGCCCCTCTGTTGCCAGGTAGATGCCCCCTCTGTTGCCAGGTAGTGCCCCATTGTTGCCAGGTAGTGCCCCCATTGTTGCCAGGTAGTGCCCCCATTGTGCAGGTAGTGCCCCCGCTGTGCCAGGTAGTGCCCCTCTGTTGCCAGGTAGTGCCCCTCTGTTGCCAGGTAGATGCCCCCTCTGTTGCCAGGTAGATGTCCCCTCTGTTGCCAGGTAGTTGCCCCTCTGTTGCCAGGTAGATGCCCCTCTGTTGCCAGGTAGTGGCCCCTCTGTTGCCAGGTAGATGCCCCCTCTGTTTCCAGGTAGTTGCCCCTCTGTTGCCAGGTAGTCCCCCCATTGTTGCCAGGTAGATTGCCCCTCTGTTGCCAGGTAGATGCCCCCTCTGTTGCAGGTAGTGCCCCTCTGTTCCCAGGTAGTGCCCCATTGTTGCCAGGTAGTGCCCCCTCTGTTGCCAGGTAGATGTCCCCTCTGTTGCCAGGTAGTGCCCCCTCTGTTGCCAGGTATTGCCCCCTCTGTTGCCAGGTAGATGTCCCCTCTGTTGCCAGGTAGTGCCCCCTCTGTTGCCAGGTAGGTGCCCCCTCTGTTGCCAGGTAGTGCCCCCATTGTTGCCAGGCAGAGCCCCCCATATAGCTAATAAAAATAAAATAATAAAATCCACTTACCTCACCAGGCTCTGCAGCACGGCCGCTCGGACGATCTCCTCAGCGGCGCAGGGGGAAGTGAGAGCAGCCGCAGTCACTCCCCTGCAGCCGCGCGTCACTTCCCCTGCGCCGCTGACCTGTATGTGCGGTGCACACACCGGCGCCGGACATACAGGGGGGAGGAGGGAGGAGGGAGCGATCCCTCCTGCCTCCTCCCTGCACAGTGAGACTCGGGCGGGTGAACGGGGCGCAGCGGCCGCTTCCCCCGCCTGTGGAAAAGGACCAGCGGGCCAGAGTAGCGACTAGCACTACTCTGTCGCTGCGGCCATTTAAAGAGCCCCCGCCGCCAGCAGGGATGCCAACTCCCCCGGGAGGGGACCCCAAATAGCGGGACCCCCCCCCGCCAAAAACGGGAGAGTTGGCATGTATGCCAAAAGGGGACACATTTTCAGGATTGCTTTGTATCCAATGATGAAATATTAAGTAAGTTATAATGTAATAAACAGCGAGGAAGCAATCAGGTATTTTTTTAAGCAAGATAATCAGTTTATTGACGCAAATCTATTTCCCAAATGAAAAAGAGGGACATTTATAGAGCTAAGAGGGACAGAGGGACCAGGGTTAAAAATAGGGACTGTCCCTCCAAAATAGGGGACAGTTGGGAGGTATGCACAATGCCTTCTACTTACCAAACACAATAAACCTCCTCGGCCGGCGCACCTAAAGGGCCACTTTTAATAATTACCTCTATATTTACTTGATGTTGCACATCTTAAGGACTTTCCTCTGAATTATTAAGATTAGAAGGGACTCCGTCAGGGCCGTCTTTTCCATTGGGCAGGTATGCGGCTTCTCAAGGACCAGGGCAGCTGCTTGCCCTGCCCAGTGAATACACCCAGCATTCGTTGGTCTGCTGCGCCACCCTGCTGTTGTCGTGCCATACCTGCGCTTTACTCCTTACAGTGCAAGCAGGATGGCACGGCAGTGAGGCCAGGCTACAGTAAAGCTCCGAACCCCTGTGTTCAGCCTGGACCCAGCTCAATAGGAGTTCGGAGCTTCGCTGTAGCCCGGCCTCCGCTCTACCTCACACAACAGTGAAAGGTGACACTTCCCGGCGGTCATTCTCCTCCATTCCCCGCCGGGCCGCTGGGAAATTTCTATGTGGTGCGGAATGTGAAAAAAAGAAATACTTGCGCCATGTTTGCAGGGTTTTGCTTTTACGCCGTTCACTCTTCGGTATAAATGAGGAGTTATTTGGATTCTGCAGGTCGGTGCTATTCCGGTGACACCGAATATGTCGGGTTTTCATTATGTTTTAGTACTTTTACAAAAATAACATCCTCTTTTTTTGAACTTTGTGCTGCGGCGCCATTTTCTGCGACCAATAACTTTTTTGTTTTTCCCCCGGAGACGAGTAAATCTCGTAAAGGTTTATGTGAAACACTTGTTAAATAGTAATTTACTGTCCTGTTATACCGGGCACTTGTTCCAAAGTATTAAACGATGTTCAAAATCACAAATTTTGTTGAAAGAAGCTAAAAATATAGGTTTATGTTATCGATGATGTGTAGATTTGTTCCTGTGAGGGGTTGTGTTGGTCGGGGGGCCCAGTGCACGGCTCTGCCCAGGGGCCCATACTTCTTTAAAGGGGTTGTCTCACTGCAAGGATTTCTGCTTTTTATGTTAAAGATCTTGCACAAACAAGTCACTTTGCAATATATATTCATTAGCAGTGTCCTACTTATTCCTAGATATCCTCTCTTGTATGGGCTGCATCAGCTCCTCAGGTTGCTATAGCTACAGACCTGTTTGATCTCTCCCGAAAGGCTGCCAGTGCTGGTCGCTATAGCTACAGACCTGTTCAATCTCTCCTGATAGGCTGCCAGCACTGGTCGCTATAGCTACAGACCTGTTCAATCTCTCCTGGTAGGCTGCCAGCACGGGTGCTATAGCAGAGACCTGTTTTTGATCTATCCTGAAAGGCTGCCAGCACTTTTTTCTATAGCACAACCTGTTTGATCCCCTCCTGAAGGGCTACGCACGGTTGCTATACTATACACCTGTTCGATTCCCCCTGTAGGCCCCACACGGGTTTCTAAGCACAGACCTGGCTCTACTGAAACCATAAAGTCGTAAAAAAACCCCCCGAATTAAAAAGGAAACTAAAAAAAACAGGACGATGAGAGAATCAATGTAGGAGACAACCCCTTTAACTCTCACGGGGGGCCTGGGTTTGGAAAAAAGGAAAGCAAACAATGCCGCTTTTTACTATTGGGTTGCGCCAATGTCAAAATTTGGGCCAGAAAGTGGCAGATACCTTTTTTATGGGCTTTTTAGTGACAGGATATACCAAAAAGGCTCCACAATTATGGCATGGAAAATAAGCAAAAAGATGGGGCCCTAGGGTATAAAACTGTCCAGAAAGACTGCCTTTTTTGCCATAGCGACCAATCAAACTCGAGAAACCCCAATCGGAGCTCATAGCAACCAATCAAGCTGACTGGCTCTGTTTGGTTGCTCGGGATTTCTGATTGGTTGCATGGATCGGTTTGCTGACTCGATTGGTTGCTAAAAGCTCATTCTTGCTATGGATGCTGATTGGTTTACAAGGGCTCTGTTTGGTTGCTATGGCTCTGATTTTTTTCTTTGAGCCCTGATTGGTTTTTTAAGCTCTGTTTGGTTTTTCTGGCTCATTGGTCACTAGACTTGTTTTGGTCGCAAAGAGCTCTGATTGGTTTGCTTTGAGCTCTGTTTGGGTCGTTTTTGGGTCTATTGGTCGCTAAATGGCCTCTGATTGGTCCTAGGGCTCTGTTTGTTGCATGGGCTCTGATTGGGTTCTTGGGCTCGAGGGTCGCTATGGGCCGTTTGGTTTCATGGGGCTCTGATTGGTTCTAGGGGTTTTGATTGGTTACTGGGGAAAACAAAGACCTTACTCGGACATTTTTCAACAAAAGGTCATGGTCGAAAAAATAGACAAGAAAAAGCTTGCCAAGTATAAACACCAGACCATACAAATACCCTGCTTAATTTTACTGTCAAAAAGCGATAGAAAGGGGCCCAAATGATTGCTCTATGAAAAGGGGAACTTTCATATTTATTTTAAAAACCATTAAAACGCCCAAAAAATGCGGGGGGGAATTATTTTTGGGTAAGGTCCTAGTAGGGGTTTTTACTCAGCCCAGCCGGAAAAGAGCCGACTCCGCTTCTTGCTGTTTAAGTCATTAGAGACCAGGCAGACTCACATGTGCACCTTTTTCCCCTCAAACTCCCCCTGAAGGGTAAATGTGGCGTTAATCAGTTACCATGGCAGCCGGAAGCCTAATACAGACTTACACAGCCGCCATGTTAAGGTTTCTATTACTTCCCCCCAAAACAGGAAGTTAAAACCCGCCATTTTTGTACACCCTTCCATTATTTATTCATAAGTTTTCCGAGCCCCCAAAAGGGTTTAAACGGGACTAAATGTAAAGTAAAAAAAAACATTTAAAATTGGGGTTTGTTGAATAGAAAAATAAAAAAATCAAAAAGAAAAAATTTTAAGAAATAAATTTTTGGTTTGTTTTTTTTTAAGTACTAAAATAAGGAACCCCTTCATTTTGGTACACGGGATCAATCAACCTGAAGAATACAGACCCACATCCCTACCTGAAAGAAACCCATAAAAAAAAAACCCCCACAAACATGGCGCAGTTATTTTTTTTCCCACTTTTCATCCCACTTAGTTTTTTTTTTTTCAGTTTCCAATATTCTGTGGAAAAAAAAAAAAAAAAAAAAATAACACATTAGAAAGTACTTTTTTTTTCCCAAAAAAAAAAGCCCTCATATGTCTAAAAAAGGGGAAAAAAAAGAGCCAATTATTGCCCACATCGGGAAGGGTTAAAAACAACCCCTAAGAATCCGTCACTGTTTCTGCTGTTTTGTGACTCTCCCACCAGCCGGGGTGTACACAGACATTTTTCGCGCCTCGTCATACGATTTTTAGGAATTTTTTAGGGGTATCCCACTTATCTGCAGACACCAGTAGGGGGAGCCAGCTTAATACAGATTTGAATTGAAGCCAGGGAAATTTGGGGCCTTCTTTTCCAAAAAACCCCCCTAAGGGGGATTTCCCCATTCAGGTTTTTTAGATCAGTTTTTGAAGCCAAACATCGTCCCCTTTTCTCAATTTTGTCCTTAACCCCTTGAGCCCCCGGCCTGAAAAGGCCTTAATGTCGCAGCTAGCTAAATTTTGTAATTTTGGTTTCAACATCGAAATTTTTTTATTTTTTTTTCCAGGACTCAGTTGTATAGGCCTGTATTATGGGGAATTTTTTTTTTTTAGGGGGGGATTTTAGTTTGTTTTTAAATGACTTTGAAGAAAAAAAATAATAATTTGCCAAAATAACAGAAAAAAAAGTGTTTTTTTTTTTCCCCGCAAAACTCATTTTTTTAAAAAATTTTTTTACACCATTCGCATTTCTCAGTAAATAACCTGATTAATTCTACAGGTTATGAGGCGTGTGATGTTAATATGGTTGTTGTTTTTTTGCAAGTGGGCACAAAAGTTTTTTTAAAAAAATATTTTTTTTTTTATTTTTTTTCCACATTTAAGATTTTTACTTTTTTTATCCCATAAAGGGATAACTATTGTACACTCTTTTTACACTTCATAATATATTAGCATACTCCTATATACTCCTGTATGCTAGTGCATTACACTCTGTATCAGTACGACACAGCTCTGTCAGGGAACACACAGTGCCCCTGAAGCACAAGTACACGCACCCGGGGGTACTCTGGTTCCCTAAAAGTACTGAAATAATTTTCCCCCGGTTCTATTTGGGGGTTGTAGTTCCCCAGGGCTCGAAGACCTACCCGGGGTCATCCTGACGGAGCAGAGGAATCCCCTTTGTGAATGCCGTCACAGACTGCAGAAACAAAGGGGGAACTTTTGGGGGTCGAGGGTTCCTTCTTTTTATACCTACACAAAGACTTTTTGCTAGGGAAAGGAGCTGTTAAAATACTCCTTCCTAGTGCAGTTTTCAGCCGGGGCCCCCTGTAGGCACGACATCCTTTAGCATCGCTGCCGGGGGGGAAAAACACATGGGCCGCCATCAGAAAAAGGGGTCGTTAAGGGGGTTAATTTCATTCATTCCTGATTTTGGGTTACAAATCTTAGGGGTTACAGGCCCCAAATTCCTCTTTTTAAAATTTAAATCTCGCAGCCGGCCCCCCTATTCTGCTACGCAAAGGGGCCGGACGGGATTTTGTGCCCTAGGCAAATACGCAATGGCCCCCCCCCTTTAACCCCCCCAAAAAATTTCACCCCCCCCCACACTATTCCTCTCGCCCCTGCGCCGGGGCCCGTCACTAATTTTCTGCATATTCCACATAGCCCCGCCCATTCCCCCAAACAGTCACTGCACAAGAAAACAGCCCGACAAAAAATTTTTCTTTTTTAAAATCCTCCCCTCCCTGGGCAGTGTAATACCCCCAAAATAAAAAATCACCGGAAATTCCCCCCGAACATGGGCAAAACTACCCCAAGGATTGTTACAAAAACACTCCACAAAACCAAGACCCAAAAACTATTACAATTAAGGATCAAAAAACCTGCCAACCCTACCGGAAAGCGACCCCCACTTGGGGTACGCGTACACAGCCTGTTACATAACCACCCCTCCATCTACCAGATGTGGTAGAACTAGTTGTATGTAGGCCGCAGAAATAAATGATTACACGCAGTTAAATTTTGGACCACAGGGGAACTCTTTTTGATCCATCGTTCACTTCCCTTTTTTTTCTCCCCGGTTTTACCCTTCACTGTAAACTCCCGCCCAAACCGCCCTGCAGATTTGGACACAAATATCTAAGAATCCTCACATTTCCCTCAGATAGGAAGCTATATAGGTCCCTGCAGTTAGACAGGTATATATGTCCCCTCAATTAGGCAGGTATATACAGCTCCCCATCAGTTAGGCAGGTATATAGATATGCCCTCTCAGTCAGGCAGGTATATAGATATTGTCCCCTTAGACAGGCAGGTATATAAATATAGGGGCATTTAGGTAGGTATATAGATATAAGGTCACTCTCAGGCAGGTATATAGATATAGGGGCACTCTCAGGCAGGTATATAGATATAGGGTCACTCTCAGGCAGGTATATAGACATAGGGTCACTCTCAGGAAGGTATATAGATATAGGGGCACTCGGGCAGGTAAAAATAACAACATTAATACTAACCTGCTTCCCGGCCACGCGCTCCTCTTCAGGCCACGCCTCCAGCGCTGGGACGCTCCTCCGGCAGCTCCTCGGGCGCACGGCCTATGACGGGCTGTGCACCCGAGGAGAGGCAGCATCGCGATGACATCACTTCATCGTGCCGCTGCCAGCTGAGAAGCACGGGGCCGCGGCGGGTCCTCATCGCTATGAGAACCCGGGGGCCCCGCTATGTCGGACCCGGAGCCGGTCCGACACTGTCTGCGGAGCAGGGAGCGCTCGTTCTCTGCTCTGCAGAAGCCCGCAGCTGTATGTGCGTACAGCGGACGCACATACAGAGACCGCCGGCGCTCCAGGCCCACGGCAGCGGCCTGGAACCCAGCAAGGTTCAGGGCCCCTGCCTGCGCCCTTTAGAGTCAGGCAGAGGTAGGCGCACTAGGCGATCGCCTACCTCTGCCTACCCGTTGTCCCGGCCCTGTACAGCTACATCCACTCCTATAGGTAAAGGGGGACTAAAAGTAGCAGAATCTTAAAGAGTGAGTATAGTCACCCAGCTTCTACTCCATACATTGCATTCCTCCCTGGTGGTCTAGTGGCTGGGATTCAGAGCTCTCATTGCCATGGCCTGGATTTGATTCCCGCTGGGTTCTTGCAATTTCCGATCCGCTCGGTTCTTGCAGCTTCCCATCTACTTGGTTCTTGCAGCTTCCGATCCGCTCGGTTCTTGCAGCTTCCCATCTACTCGGTTCTTGCAGCTTCCGATCCGCTCGGTTCTTGCAGCTTCCGATCCGCTCGGTTCTTACAGCTTCCCACCCGCTCGGATTCTTGCAGCTTTCCGATCCGCTTGGTTCTTGTAGCTTCTGATCCGCTCGGTTCTTGCAGCTTCCGATCCACTCGGTTCTTGCAGCTTCTGATCCGCTCGGTTCTTTCAGCCTCCCACCCGCTCGGTTCTTGCAGCTTCTGATCCGCTCGGTTCTTGCAGCTTCCGATCTGCTCGGTTCTTGTAGCTTCTGATCCGCTCGGTTCTTGCAGCTTCCGATCCGCTCGGTTCTTGCAGCTTCTGATCCGCTCGGTTCTTGCAGTTTTCTGATCCCTCGGTTCTTGCAGCTTCCGATCCGCTGGGGTTCTTGCAGCTTCTGATCCGCTCGTTCTTGCAGCTTCCGACCGCTTGGGTTTCTTGTAGCTTCTGATCCGCTCGGTTCTTGCAGCTTCCGATCCTCTCGGTTCTTGCAGCTTCTGATCCTCTCTGTTCTTGTAGCTTCCGATCCGCTCGGTTCTTGCAGCTTCTGATCCGCTTGGTTCTTGTAGCTTCCGATCCGCTCGGTTCTTGCAGCTTCTGATCCTCTCGGTTCTTGCAGCTTGCGACCCGCTCGGTTCTTGCAGCTTCCGATCCGCTCGGTTCTTGTAGCTTCCGATCCACTCGGTTCTTGCAGCTTCTGATCCGCTGGGTTGTTGCAACTTCCGACCCGCTGGGTTCTTGCAGCTTCTGATCCGCTCGGTTCTTGCAGCTTCTGATCCTCCTCGGTTTCTTGCAGTTTTCCGATCCGCTCGGTTCTTGCAGCGTCTGACCCCTCTCGGTTCTTGCAGCTTCCGATCCCTCGGTTTCTTGCAGCTTCCGATCCGCTGGGTTCTTGCAGCTTCTATCCGCTCGTTCTTGCAGTTTCTGATCCGCTGGGTTTCTTGCAGCTTCCGATCCGGGCTCGTTTTTTGCGCTCCGAACCGCTGGTTCTTGCAGCTTCCGATCCGCTCGGTTCTTGCAGCTTCCGATCAGCTTCCGACCCGCTCGGTTCTTGCAGCTTGCGACCCGCTCGGTTCTTGTAGCTGCTGATACACTCGGTTTTTGCAGCTTCCGATCCTCTGGGTTCTTGCAGCTTCCGATCCGCTCGGTTCTTGCTGCTTCCGATCCGCTCGGTTCTTGCAGCTTCCGATCCGCTCGGTTCTTGCAGCTTCTGATCCTCTCGGTTCTTGCAGCGTCTGATCCGCTCGGTTCTTGCAGCTTCTGATTCGCTCGGTTCTTGAAGCTTCCGATCCGCTCGGTTCTTGCAGCTTCCGATCCGCTCGGTTCTTGCAGCTTCAGATCCGCTCGGTTCTTGCAGCTTCTGATCCTCTCGGTTCTTGCACCCTTCCGGATCATCTCGGTTCTTGCAGCTTCTGATCCGCTCGGTTCTTGCAGCTTCCGATCCGCTCGGTTCTTGTAGCTTCCGATCCGCTCGGTTCTTGCAGCTTCTGATCCGCTCGGTTCTTGCAGCTTCTGATCCGCTCGGTTCTTGCAGCTTCTGATCCGCTCGGTTCTTGCAGCTTCCGATCCGCTCGGTTCTTGCAGCTTCCGATCCGCTCGGTTCTTGCAGCTTCCGATCCGCTCGGTTCTTGCAGCTTCTGATCCGCTCGGTTCTTGCAGCTTCTGATCCGCTCGGTTCTTGCAGCTTCCGATCCGCTCGGTTCTTGCAGCTTCCGATCCGCTCGGTTCTTGCAGCTTCTGATCCGCTCGGTTCTTGCAGCTTCTGATCCCTGGGTTCTTGCAGCTTCCGATCTTCTCGGTTCTTGTAGCTTCCGATCCGCTCGGTTCTTGCAGCTTCTGATCCGCTCGATTCTTGCAGCTTCTGATCCGCTCGGTTCTTGTAGCTTCTGATCCGCTCGGTTCTTGTAGCTTCTGATCCGCTCGTTTTTTGCAGCTTCCGATCCGCTCGGTTCTTGTAGCTTCTGATCCGCTCGGTTCTTGTAGCTTCTGATCCGCTCGGTTCTTGTAGCTTCTTATCCGCTCGGTTCTTGCAGCTTCCGATCCGCTCGGTTCTTGCAGCTTCCGATCCGCTCGGTTGCAGCTTCCGATCCTCTCAGTTTTTGCAGCTTCCGATCCTCTCGGTTCTTGTAGCTTCTGATCCGCTCGGTTCTTGTAGCTTCCGATCCGCTCGGTTCTTGCAGCTTCTGATCCGCTCGTTTTTTGCAGCTTCCGATCCGCTCGGTTCTTGTAGCTTCCGATCCGCTCGGTTCTTGCAGCTTCTGATCCGCTCGGTTCTTGTAGCTTCTGATCCGCTCGGTTCTTGCAGCTTACGATCCGCTCGGTTCTTGTAGCTGCCGATCCTCTCAGTTTTTGCAGCTTCCGATCCGCTCGGTTCTTGCAGCTTCTGATCCACTCTGTTCTTGTAGCTTCTGATCATTCGGTTCTTGCAGCTTGCGACCCGCTCGGTTCTTGCAGCTTCCGATCCGCTAGGTTGTTGCAGCTTCCGATCCGCTCGGTTCTTGCAGCTTCCGATCCGATCGGTGCTTGCAGCTTCCGATCTTCTCGGTTCTTGTAGCTTCCGATCTTCTCGGTTCTTGCAGCTTCCGATCCTCTTGGTTCTTGCAGCTTCCGATCCACTCGGTTCTTGCAGCTTCTGAACCGCTCGGTTCTTGCAGCTTGCGAACCGCTCGGTTCTTGCAGCTACAGAACCGCTCGGTTCTTGTAGCTTCCGATCCGCTCGGTTCTTGCAGCTTCTGATCCACTCTGTTCTTGTAGCTTCTGATCCGCTCGGTTCTTGCAGCTTCCGATCCGCTCGGTTCTTGCAGCTTCTGATCCGCTCGGTTCTTGCAGCTTCCGATCCGCTCGGTTCTTGCAGCTTCCGATCCGCTCGGTTCTTGCAGCTTCCGATCAGCACGGGTCTTGTAGCTTCCGATCCGCTCGGTTCTTGTAGCTTCTGATCATTCGGTACTTGCAGCTTGCGACCCGCTCGGTTCTTGCAGCTTCCGATCCGCTCGGTTGTTGCAGCTTCCGATCCGCTCGGTTCTTGCAGCTTCCGATCCGCTCGGTTCTTGTAGCTTCTGATCCGCTCGGTTCTTGTAGCTCATACACAACCTCGCTGGTAAATCAGACACTCCGAATAGAACAGCAAAATCCTCCCGTCTCCTGCTGCCACCTGGTGGCCCTGGGAAATTTTACACTGAATAGAAAGTCTATAGAATATTTGCACAGTAACCAATGTCTTTTTTTTTTTTAGGGTTTTTAGCTTTTTTACTTTTTGTTTTCTTGTTCTCTTTGTGAGGAAGTGTTAATGTAAACTGCGAGCTTTAAAAATAATGATAATAAAAAACTCCCGCCCTTTACCGTCCGGCTGCCATAGATTTGCAGGGCACGGAAATGGACCAGGATCTGGTTTTTTTAACAGGTCGGGAGAAGAAGCTTTTTTCTAATTTTGAAAAGAGAAAAAAAATTCCTTAATTCAGAAAAGTAGAAAGAACTGATTGGAGGGAACTTTTCTGCAGACTACAGTGTGCTGCCACCCAGTGGTCACAATGTGAATTACATGTCATAAATGTGAAGAACAAAAGACAAATAAAAAATAGAAAAACAAGGAAAAGATGAAGGCAAAAAGGAGGAGAAGGAACAAGCAATGAAAAATAAGTCAATGTAAACAGACACGGATGTAGCAGCCCACGCCACAGCTAGAGACTCATAAACACTGAACACACACCTCCCTGGTGGTCTAGTGGCTGGGATCCATTGCTCTCACCGCTGCGGCCTGGGTTCAGGGAATGTCTATTTTTCCAGCCACAAATCATAACAGTTTTTAGAACATAAATCCAGTCCAGATATATCTCCCGAACCTTCTGCAACGATAAAGGAACTGATCAGGTGAATCAAAGGGTGGGGGAGATAAAATAGAGGTAGATAGATAGATAAATAGACAGATGAAAAGACAAGAAAAACACATGCAGAGAGAGATAATAGGTAGATATGACATAGATATAATAGATAAATAGATAGATAGATAGATAGATAGAGAGAGATAGATAGATAGATATGAGATAGATAGATAGATGGATAGATAGATATGGGATAGATATGAGATAGATAGATAGATGTGAGATAGATAGATAGATAGATAGATAGATAGATAGACAGATAGATAGATATGAGAAAGAAAGATAAGAAATAGCTAGATATGTGATAGATATATAGATATGAGATAGATAGATAGATATGAGATAGATAGATAGGAGATAGATAGATAGATAGATAGATAGATTAATAGTAGTGAGATGATAATATGAGATGATAGAATATGAGATAGATAGATATTAGATAGATAGATAGATAGATAGATAGATAGATATGGGATAGATATGAGATAGATAGATAGGTATGGGATAGATATGAGATAGATAATAGATAGAAGATTGGGAATATATGAGATAGATAGATAGATAGATAGATAATAGATTTAAGAATAATGGGATATATATGAGTATGATAGATATGAGATAGATAGATATGGGATAAAATATGAATAGATAGATATGGGGATAGAATGAATAATAGATATAAGATAGAATTTGATATAAGAAGATAGATAGATAGATAGATATGGGTAAATAGAAGATAGATAGATATGAGATAGATAATAGTAGATAGATAGATAAAAATAGATAGATAGATATAGAAAATAATATGGGATAGATTTTGAGAAATAGTTAGATGGCTAGAATAGATAGATATGAATAGATAGATATGAATAGATAATAGAGAAGATAGATAGATAATAGAAGAAGATAGATAGATAGATTTGATAGATATGGGATAGATAGAGATAGATAATAGATAGATAGATATGAGATGGGTTTGATTTGATAGATAGATAGATATGGGGTAGATATGAATAGATAGAAGATATGGGATAGATATGAGATAGATAGTATGGATAGATAAAGATAGATATATAGATAAGATAGATAGATAGATAGATAGATAAGGGTAGATAGATAGATAGATAGATTAGATATGGGATAATATGAGTAGATAGATAGATAGATAATATGGGATAGATATGAGTAGATAGATAGATAGATAGATATGGATAGATATGAGATAGATCTGAGATAGATGATAGATAGATAGAAGATTTGATAGATAGATAGATGGATATGAGAAGATATGAAATAGATATGAGATAGATAGTAGAAAGATAGGGATAGATATGAGATAAATATGAATAGATAGATAGATAGATAGATAGATAAAATAGTAGATATTGGATGGGTAGATAGATAGATAATAGAAAGAGATGGATAATAGATAGATATGAAAATGGATTTGATTATAGGTATAGGGAAAAAAAGAGAAGAGCACACAATAGTGAATGAACAAACTGAAATTAATATTTCTATAAATGTTGTGCTCACCTCTAGGAGTTGTGCATGTAGCTGAGACACAACTCTCATAAAAGTATAGTTCCTCCTAATAGGTTTTCATATAGGCAGCCAGGTATCCGTGAAGCCGCGTGTAACTTGTACACGCGGTATAAAATAGCAATCAGATAAAAAATAACGGCACTGCGGCGCTCTTGGAGGATAAAAAGTCAAACACCTTCCTTTTCAGGGTGTTTATTGTGTAAAAGAGAAGAACTCTCATACAAAACACTGTACACTTTAAAGCTTTTCGCATTGGGATCCCATGCTTCATCACAATAAGAAGTGTGTAATACTGTACGTCACCTGCGGGGGCACTGCAAGAAAACTGACCATTAGTTGCCTTTTGCCCCCGGATTATACTGATCTCGGCGGACTCCAGCAGCAGGGCGCCCTTCTAAGGACAAGAGATCACATTTGGACCCCTTCCTGACAAGTGTTATAGTCTGAACTCTATAACGCTTTCTTGTACTCGGTTATTCTACTAGTCTTTTTGCCTTTTTTTCCTTGATATAGGCTAGGACTGAGCCACAGGGGAGCAGGGGAAACCACGGTGGGCCCCTGGGAACAAGTGCCCCTGCACATGGCTGATCTGGAGCTACTTTTCAGAGAGAAAGGCTGAGACAGAGAAGAAGAAAACAAAAGGGATGTGCAGTATGTTTCAGTATTATAGAACCTATGGGATGGGCCCCAAGAAGCATCTCCACTGGTGGACCCAAGAATCAACTCCACTGGTGGGCCCCAAGAATCAACTCCACTGGTGGGCCCCAAGAAGCAACTCCACTGGTGGGCTCCAAAAATCCACTCCACTGGTGGGCCCCAAAAATATCCCCCACTGGTGGCCCAAGAAATCATCTCCACTGTGGGCTCCAAGAATCAACTCCACTGGGGCTCAAGAATCAACTCCACTGGTGGGCCCCAAAATCATCTCCACTGGTGGGCTCCAATATCAGCTCCTCGGTGGGTCCCAAGAATCACCTTCACTGGTGGACTCCAAGAATCAACTCCATTGGTGGAATCCAGGAATCAACTCTATTGTGGGCTCCAAGAACAATCTCCAGTGGTGGGCCCCAAGAATTAATTCCACTGGTGGGCCCTAAGAATCAATTCCACCGGTGGGCCCCAAGAATCATCCCACTGGTGGCTCCAAGAATCAGTCCTCGGGGGGCCCCAAAAATCAATTAATAGGGTAAAAAACCCTTTA